>VZTO01011728.1:0-13435 GCA_013400615.1 Syrrhaptes paradoxus
GGGACAACCTTCCCTGGCCACCTCCCATGGTTTGACCCCCATGGCTGGATGCTCAGGAAGCCAGGAGAGGCTCCTGTCCCCTCCCTGCAGCACACTGACATTCCACAGTGGTGGATTTTGTCCCAGAGCAGCCGTGGGGCTCTCCGAGCCCATTGGCATCTGCGGCACCTCGGTGTTTTCTCTCCTCTTGCAGGGGGGTGCAGCTGAAGAACCCCTTCTACAGCATCTGGACCACCGAGGTGGGCACGGAGCTGGCCGTATCCTTCCCCCCAGCTCCGGGCAGGCTAGGGCTGTGTTGGGAGTCCCGAGTGATCGCTGCCTGTGGGAAGTTTAATTATGAACTTTGGGATGACAGTAAAAGCAGGGAATCGCCCAGATAATGTTTTCTATTATTTCTGTTCAGCTCGTACCATTTTCTCTTAACGTATGCTGTCCAGATGGCCTTTATTATCGTGGCAGGGATCTGCTTGTGCCTCTATTTTCTCTTCCTGTGCTTTATGGTCTTCCAAGTGTTCCGAAACATCAGCGGGAAGCAGTCAAGCCTCCCGGCCATGAGCAAGGCTCGCCGCCTTCATTACGAGGTAACGGCCCTCCTTGTTGCATAGATTATTTCTCTTTAAAATGCATTTTTGTCCTTAAAGTCTCTACTGAGACCTGCTCTCTCCACATAGTCCCGAGTTGGAAGATCTGAGCTGGATTGGCTTTCTTGTGGGGCTCAAATCCCATAAAATGCCTTTTGGGTTGACAGTTGTGAAATTTGGGGGTTTTTTTGGTTCTTTAGTGGAGTAATTCACACTGTCAGGAGGGAGTTGCCATCTCCCAGCTACCGAACAGTGTCAGTGGACAGAAGAAAATCAGCCGAACGACCGTTGAAATTACTGCGGAGTGTGACCCGTCAGCTCCCTGTGCCTCCGTTTCTCCTTCTGTAATATTAACGGTTGCGTTCCATGGAAACCCTGTTTTTCCATGGCATGAATTCACATTTTTGGGGTCTTTTTTTTTCTTAACCAAGTTGCAGGAGGAAAACTGTCCTGCTAGGATCCAAACACGACCTGTTTAGCTCCTTTTCCCCGTTTTTAACCCACAATTTTGTGTGTTTTTCTGCCCCAGCTGTTTTATCAGCTGCAAGGAGCTTGCTCTAAGTGCTGAAGTCCCTGTTGTTTCCATGGGCGTGTAAATATTTATCACCAATGTTGTTCTGTTAAATGAGGGTCACTTCTGATTTAAACAACTCTGTTATCACCCATCGGGAATGCACTTAAAAAATAGAAAATCGGACTTGCGAGAATTTAAACAAGATTGAGCGGTTGTTTCCATCTTTCCCTTTAGCAAGAGGCAGGGACCGCCGCTGGTGTTGCAGAGCTGCTGCAGCCAGGCTCGACGTACAAACATCTGGCAGGCAGGAATCTGGTCTGGAAGAGTTAAATTAATGGTCGGTTGTTGTCGCAGTGTGGCATAGGAATTACGCACACACTGACATTTCCACCAAAATCCCAGAACCAGGTTTAAAAAAAAAAACAAAAACAAAAAAACCCAACATACACAAAAAAAAACCAAAACCAAAAGAATTTGTAAGTAAAAATGTAAAATGAGGGACAGCCCGGTATGCAGAGCCCCAGCCAAGCAATCCTGAGCCGTAGTTTGTCTTGTCATCGATGTTCTTCTGCAACAGCCAGCGTAGTTTTGATGAGCGTTGGGAATTGCTGCAGTTTTGGACCAGCCGGACCGGGGAGGTGAGGATGAGCCGAGTACCAGCACCCGTGTTGTACAAACGCCGACTCGTCCTGTACAAACCCTCCCCAGATGTTTGTTTAAGAAAAGCGATGAGCTCTTGGGCTGGCGGGTGGGTGAAGCCCATCTCGCCCCGGTGCACCTCCTCGTCCACGCTAACTCCCGGTAAATTAGGCACAAAAGCAGCTGGAATGGAAAGCCCGAGCTGGCCGGACACGAGCACGCGGGAGGAAGCAGACGTGTGGGCACGGCGCAGGGGAGTGGGTGGAGGTTGTTTTGCTTTGGGGTTTCGTGGGTTGGACCCTTTTTGTTTTGTTTTGTTTTGGTTTTTTTTATACTTGTATAGGCTAAAACCAAAAATGGGTTTTGCGGATTCTGTGAATGTGAGCGGTGACGTTTCTCTCCCTCGACAGGGGCTGATTTTTAGGTTCAAGTTCCTGATGCTCATCACCCTGGCTTGTGCGGCGATGACGGTCATCTTCTTCATCGTCAGCCAGGTGGGTGACGAACCATGGCTCCGTCTGAGCCCATCAGCCTCCCATTCCCCAGCCACTAACAACGCCGGCTCCCGTGTGTGCCTGTTAAAGCTGATTTGATAATCAGTTGCTTTTTAAGAAGTTGTTTTCATTTATTTGAAGCGCTGCCATAAAACAGCTCAGGCTGAAGCCTCCACAAAGCCCTTTGGCTCCCGGCGCGGTTTGGGGCTGCGTTGTTTGAAATATCAGCCAAAGAGGGTTTAGTCATTTCTGAGAACTCAGCAAGAGGAAAAACGTCCTGTTCGCATTGAAAGAATCCGGTGGCTTTGAACGCCTGCAGAGAAACAACAGAATTCAACCTTCCCTGGGTTGGCTTTGCAGCCCTGCTGTACCTACACCGATTTATTCTGCGCTCCGACGCGGTCTCTGTGCAAATGAGCTCACCTCGCTACGTAAATGTGCTTTGATGGGTCACTCCAAGTGACTTTTAAGATTGCATCTGTATCAAAGATGCCATTTCTGGCTGTTCCTAAGCACAGGGAGCTCGTAGCTTCAGGAGAGCCGGGGGTACGGCCGCGCAGGTCCCGTGTTGCAGAATTACAGGTGCCGGAGTCGTTTCTCTGCTGATGCGTTGGGGTACGTGGTGGGTCCCAATGCAAATTAGAGCAGCGGATGATTTTGCTCTCAAAAATCTGTTAGGCTGAGGCAATGGTTTGAGCAACACCACTTGGCAGTTGGATTCATCGTTGGGTGCTGGTGGCCAGAACCATCTCCACGTATGACACCGTCTTGCCCAGCTCCTCTTTTCAAGCTGGTTTAGTTTTCGTCTTTCCCCCGTATGTCTTGGACTTGAATGGAAAGCCAACGCTTCAGTGTGAGCAGTCTGTGTGTCTTCACAAAGTATTAATATTGATGATTCAAGTCTTTAATATTGATGATTTAAGTCATTAATATTGATGCTATTCTCATGGATCTCGACACACAAACCTCTCCACGTCCAAAGCGGGTGCTGTCAGCCCAAGCCCCTCTCCTCAGCCAGAAGCAGCGAGGCGGCA
The DNA here is from genome assembly GCA_013400615.1 of Syrrhaptes paradoxus. NCBI lineage: Eukaryota > Metazoa > Chordata > Aves > Pterocliformes > Pteroclidae > Syrrhaptes > Syrrhaptes paradoxus. Next base: position 3,263 of record VZTO01011728.1, read on the forward strand.
CGCAGCACATCAGCTCTTGGCATTATTCATGCTGGTTTTCCCTCTAGAAAAGGTCTATTTATAGAAGCCGAATGTTTTCAGATGTACCTAGCTGTCTCCTAGGTGCTGCCCCTTAGGCAGCAATCTTTGAACGTGCCCGTGATGGCAGGGATGTGTCGCAGAATATGAGAGATTTTGTCACATTTAAGAACAATAAATCAAAGTTGAAGAAATCCCGATGCAATCATTTTGTAAGGACCATTTTTTTCTGGCAGATAAAGGCTGTGAAGAGGAGAATCCTTGTCTGAGTTCTGCGCCACTGCATGTTACACCCCCTTTACTCCATCTCATCGAACTGTTTTTATCGATCCACTCTTAGGGCTTTAGTGCTCACTTGTGTATTTTTACAGAATTTGGTTTGACCATTCCGTGTGTGTCTGCTTTCCCCTGGGCAGGTGACCGAAGGCCACTGGAAGTGGGGGGACATCACGATACAAGTGAACAGCGCCTTCTTCACCGGCATCTACGGCATGTGGAACCTCTACGTCTTCGCCCTCATGTTCCTCTACGCGCCGTCGCACAAGAATTACGGGGAAGACCAGTCAAACGGTAGAGAGAGGTTTTTAGCCAAGGCTGTCGAAAACCTAGATGGTTTGTGTACTTTTTAGCGTTGTGATTGTGTAGCTCAAATGGAGGGACAAGGAAAGGAGAAACTGGAAACCAGGGCAAGTGGAGAATGGCAATGCTGTTGGTTTCCTTTATCGCTAGTCTTCAGTAGCACAGAAATCATCCTGTTCCGATATGCTTTTATTTAAATAACTGAAAATTAAAGCATTTATAGAAAACTTTAGATATATAAAAATATATAGAAATATAGAAAATGTTGCACGGTCCATAGCTCAGGCAGCTCCTGAGAGCCTGGAGGGACCAAACTGCACCTTTTGCTTTCTCATTGTCAAATATTTAAAATATTTAAAATACGGTGAGCCCGGGCTAACGGAATAACTTTGTTCTCAGGGGACCTGGGAGTGAATAGCGGGGAGGAGCTGCAGCTCACCACCACCATCACCCACGTGGACGGCCCGACGGAGGTCTATAAGCTGGCTCGCAAGGAGGCTCAGGAATGATGCTGAGATGGGCTCGGCCAGGACCCGGAGCAGGGTGGAGAGCAGGGGACAGTGAGACGCTCCTGACCCAACTCCCCATCGCTGGTGTGTTTTCCCAGAGCTGTGACACCCAGCAGAACATTTGTAAACTCTTTAATATGGTGTAGTTATTCCTGGGGGGAGGGATATGTATATTGTGTTACACTCCGAGCACGTAAGAACCCGCTGGAAGAGCGTTACGGTTGCAAAGTCGGACATTCAGCCGTTGGGAAGGGGCAGAGCTGGCGTTGGGCGGTTTTTATTTGCCTGCCATGTGTCTGCGTGTGGAAGCAGTGCAGGGAGCCTGGTCGGTGAGCACGGATTTGGTAATTTGAGTTTTCTTCTTGGGTGCAGCTTGGTTGGGGGAAGAACTAAAGCCTTGTTGTACAAACATTTAATTCCACCATCTATCGTTGCGTTGAGGTCCTCAGTGCAGCCCTGCAGCAAACCTCTGTCGCCTGAATGAAGCACAGCTGGGGAAAGGAGCAGACTGTTCTAAGATTTTAGTAGCAGCAGCAACGCGCTTTCTCGGTAGGTTTTACAGCTGTTTGTTAAATACAGGGGAATGTAAAACTGGATGCTTGAGCCAAGTTGGAGCAGAAAGGAGCGCTCGTGTCCTGAGTTCCTGTAGGTACTGGTCCTGCAGCCACCTCCTGCCTCTCCTCAGCCCCTCTGGTTTCCCTTGCTTTTGTTGTCTTCCTCCGTCTTTTTGGCGTGGCTCGTTCATTTTTATGCTACTTACATGCCACGGGGAGAAGAGAAAGGCCACAGGAAGGGACAGCATCTCCTTGTGCTGCTGGGATGGAGCGTGCTGGGCAGAGATGGGTTCTTCCCAGGATGAAAAAATCCGCTTGTCAGGCACTAGTGTGGATATTTGCTTTTCGGAGCAGAAGTGGACGCTGAGGTTGCTCAGCCCCATGCTGTGCTGGGCGGGTCTGGCTGCAGGGCTGGTGGGAATGGATCTGGGGTGGAGGCGCAAACTGGGCAGTGCTGGGGACCAGTTAAGACAAGTTTGAATGGGGGGTGTGGGGAAGAAGGGCCTGTGCTGCGCAGGGGACACCTTCCAGCGCCTGGAGGATCCAGAGGGTTTCGTTAGCTGGCACTAGTAAATGTCTGTGTTAGCTGCTAGTAACACATAACTCAACCTCCCAGTTTTGTCCTGAAAAGATAAAAATCTGCTCCTGCTGACTGTTGCTGAAGGGTCAGAGATGAGGGAGAGCTAGGAAGCAGTCATCGTGGGTATGGGCAGAAATGCTGTCCTGGAAAAAGCATCGTCCTGGGATTCTCCTGAAATTACACATCAAGGGTCAGCGTGTTAAGGCTGCAGAATGGCAGTAGGATTGGGAAATACCAGAAGTGAGACCACCTATGGAACCTTAAGCCATCTTTAGCCAACATCTGCGTTGCACCGTGCGATTAGAGCCCCTGGCGTGCTGGCTTTACCGTCACACTCGGGTTTGCAGGGGAGTTGGGGGCTCTGGGGGGGTTGAGGCTGTGCACCTGGGGCTCTGCTTTGCACTGGGAGCTGCTGCTTCATCCCAGCAAACAGCTCGGGCTTGGTGATGCCCATCCCTGGCTGCCCCGTAGATAATCACACAATCCCAGACTGGTTTGTGTGGGAAGGGACCTTAAAGCCCACCCAGTGCCACCCCCTGCCATGGGCAGGGACACCTCCCACCAGCCCAGGTTGCCCAAAGCCCCATCCAGCCTGGCCTTGAACCCCTCCAGGGATGGGGCACCCACAGCTTCTCTGGGTACCCTGGGCCACTGCCTCACCCCCCGCACAGGGAAACATTTCTTCCCAAAATCTCGTGCAGGAAAAGTGCTGAACACTACTTCAGGAGGTAGCTTGGGGTGACTTTGGATACTTGAACACTAATCATTTTTTTATAATTTTGGGGGTTTTCTGTGAAGTGGAATGGCAATGCCCCTGTCCTGTGGTTTAAAAGAAAAAAAAAAAAAAGAAAAAGGAGCTGGCACACTTCGTGTGTGTGGAATAAATCCCCGGCTGAGTGCTCGACTTTGCAACTTTAACGTCCTCTTTACGTTGGGTTCTTATGTGATATTTATGTTCCAATAGATGTGTCCATGGTTTCTTTTACAGCTTAGTATAGCACTGCGTTTTGTAAAGGCTCCTTACAAACGAGGAATTGCAGCTTTAAAACCAAATTTTGTGTCAAAAACTAACAACTTGTTTACGAGGCGCGTGTATGTGTGTGCCCGTGTGTGTGTTTTTTTTATTTCTTAATTCCTAAGCCCTACTCATACGTCTCAGAAATAGTCCCTTATTAAAATATATCTTTTTTGGTTTTTTTTGTTTAGGTTGAGTTCAGTTTTTACAGAATGCTTTAAGCAACATGGAAAACCTGTAGTTTTGTTAATTTAAAATAAAATATACACTATTGTGGGTTTGTCATCGGCCTGGTTCACCGAGGCGTAGCTCTTCTGCTGTGATCTTGCTCCTCTGGACCCGCTCCAGCAGCTCCATGTCTCTCCCAGAGCTGGATGCAGCCCTGCAGCGAGGAACTCGGGCTGCTCAGAGACAAACCAGAGGCAGTACGGCGCTTCCAGGCTCTAATGAATTGCAAAAGAGCAAATTCATGAATTTTAAATAACTGTAAAACCACTGCCACCCTCCCACGCAGCCGCTCTTCCCAGCTTGGCTGTTGGGGTCCGTGTCCCTGCCAGGCTCTTGCTGCCCTCTGCTGCCAGCGGAACACAGCTTCCAGCCGCATTAAAATTGAAAAATAAATCCCTTCCCTCTAAAAACATGGGAAATCTGCTTATGTGGAGAAATTCTTCCTACCTGCCAAGTGCTGCTCAGGGTCAGAGGAGGGTCCCAGGAGCTTCGTGCTTCTGTGGGGCCAGGCAGGGACCTGGTGAGAGCTGGAGAGGAATGGGAAAACCGACCTGGGGGTTTCTTTAAGGGGATGTCTGGTGTTGCTAAGAGCAGCCGGAGTTTGTGGGAGAAGGGAAATGGATTATGATAGACCCTTGGTTTAAATATTGTCCCATCCTTCTCATTATCTTGAGTCAAGGAAAGTTATATCCATTACAAGAGCAAGCATTTGTGTTTTCTTCTAATTTTTTTTCCAGCCTTGTTTCGTTGTGTTTAAAGCCCTCCAGATGGGTGTTATGTCTCAAAAAATAGCTAAGCCACTCTGGAACATTTTCTAATAAATATTTGACAGGCTGAACTGTATTCCCAAGCATCGGCATTGCTGTACAGGATGTGTCTCTCTCCTTTCCATCCTTTCCCCGAGGAAGCTGGAGGCTTTCCCAATCTTTTCCATCCTCAAAGTTGACTCACAGCTTCTTTCCTGCTGTACTCGCAGGGGAAGAGTCAGCAATAACCCCAGAGCCCCAGGAGCCCGGTGGCTTTTCACACCACTTGGCTTATCAAACAAAAACCTCTTGGAAAGAGCTGCCTGCCGTGGTTCTGCGCCCAGCGAGGCAGGATGTAGCTGTGCCCTGCTCAGCTGCCTGACGTGGGTAAAACCCAGCTGAGCCCGACCTGCCCAAAGGGGCGAGATCCCCGGCCGACCCACGGGGTTGGGTTCAGCAGCTGAGGAACGGGAATCCTTCCCAAACCTTGGAAAACGTCTGAAAATGGGCTAGCTGCCCTGGAGCGAACGTGGCTAGCTGAGATAGCCACCAAGCTACTAATTACTAGTTAGCATTTCATTGTGGCTAATAAATACCTCATAAACACCAGGAATGATGTTTTAGAAATCAGCTCTGGAAATCCCCGTTAAGTGAATGATTTGCTGGTTGTTGGGTTTGCTGAGAGCAAGTCGTCCTGCCTGGAGAGACAAGAACTGTGAAGGCAGCTAGGTGAGGGCTGGTAATCGTTCTCCAGCAAAGGGTGAGAGGCGATTAAATCTTTTGTCGTGGTCTAGCCGAGTTTTCATCTGGGATGCTGCTGGCAGGCATCTGCATGATAGCCCAAAGGATGTGGGGAAGTAAAGCTTGTGCACAGGGAAAGTCTCTGCTCTTGGAGAGAAATCATTTGATTTCCCCAAATAAATCCCTACAAGAGAGTAAGTGCACGGGACGCTTTCACTCATAACAGCCCAGGACCATGACAGCACCCTGCGGATTTGGGAATCCCCAAGGACGCTGTCCTGGAGAGCTGGATAAGCTGCAGTGCCCTGATTTCACAGGCTCAGGCAGGGTTAGGCACTAGGTGTGGGTCTTAAAAGGTTTTGATGGAAAACTACATGTGAAGCGTGGCGAATAGAGGTTTGAGGTTCTCTTCAGCTCACTGGGGCACAGTGGGTCCTGCACCGGGGACGGGAATGTGACAGAGGGATTCACGAACCAGCACCAAGACTTTTTCCAAAAACCAGATGGCAAATGTGGTCAGTTTAGGAGTTGGCATTTCCCAGCACGTCCGTCATGAATGGCTTTGGTGCTGCGGCAGGTGGAAATGTGGACTTGAAGGGACAGGAGGTGGAGAGAGTCAGGAGATGAGTGGGCATGGATCAGCCGATGGTGCCAGAGAAGTGAGATGTTTTAGGATTCCATCTAAAACTCAGATGTTCTGGGATTGCAGAAGCCATAACAAAGTGGAGAGAAAAGGTCTGCTGAATGAAAACCTGGAGAGAATTCCTGCTGACGTGACCAGGCAGATCTCCACAAGCTCCTGCACAGTGATACCTGCTGCCAGCACGCCCGGCATGCACGCCGTCCATCGCCGAGCAGGACCACGCCTGTCCTCTGCACCTCTGTGCCAAGGCACCACAACGCCCCGCTGACATTTCACTGCATTGGCTTTTGCTCATCGTCTCCCAGACGTCATCGTGTGCTGTTACCCAGCGGGCAACCCCGTGTATTTACACCTACGGCGCTGGGCACAGGGTGAGATGACTCATTAACAACAGGAGAAAAATCTCCTGAATAGCACCAGCTGGCCACAGAGCTGTGATTCAGCAGCTCTGACTGCAGCACTAAATTCTCTGATGTACTAAGGTGCAGCTTCTCAGAACTCATTGCCACCCCTTTGTATTAAGCGTGAAGCAATGTTGATTACTGTTAGGGATCTGCTTTGTTCCCTGATTTTCATGTTCTCCATTATTATTATTATTATTACTATTATTATTATTCCAGACAGGAACTCTCAGACAGGCACTGGGCACCTCACTGGCTTTAGAGGTTTTTTTTCGAAGGTCTCAGTTACAGCTCCCCTTACTTTTGGATGGCTGTTGATCCAAGTTCTGTCCCACTTGTTCCCCGGTACCTTGCGAAAATGGAGTGCTCTGCTTCTATGTCGTGCAGCTGAGCTGCAAATCAGCCTGAATCTTTATCAGCAGCTGACTTGGAGACAGCTTGCTCCTGCGTCTAAACCAGTACTTGAGCATCGGCTTTCATTTTCCTCTAGTAAATAACACGGGAATGACAGGACTTTGACAGGACCTCGTGTTAAGATTGAAGCTCCTTGAGAAAATCCTCTGGCCTTTTTGTGTCGGACAAAACATCCAGAGCAGCATGAAACAGGTCCAAAGCCCCGTTTGGTTTTTTGTTTTTTTTTTTTTGATCTGGGATAGGAGGGAGCTGCTCAGTTGTCAGCATCCCTTCAGAGGGGGACAACGTACCAAAACCAAACCTGCCCGCAGTTTCCGAATGGCGTGAGCCCTTTGTGCCTCTGCCCAGCGTTTGGCTGGTGGGAAAGGACCCAGCCAGACCCTGGCACCAGCAGAAACGGTTTCAAGGGGGGAACTGGGGCATTTCCTTCCTTAAAGCTCTGTCCCTGAGCGTACAACTGCTGCCTTAACGCCCAGTAATTCCCGTGCGGGGTGGTGCAAGGGCTGCTGCCGGTCGCTGGGCTGCGGGAAGGAGAGGTGTCAGCGCCGGGAAACACTCGGGTGCTTTCCAGTGTGTCGGCATCGAGACCCAAGCTCCTGCCAGCTGCCCTCCCTCGTGCCAGGGAAGAGGTCACTGAGGTCCAAGGCTTTATTTTACGGCCAGCTCCTCAGCAGGCATAAACGGGCAGAAGTTTATTGCCCACAGCGAACACTAGAATAAACTACTGGGGTAAAGGAGGGTAAGGATTCTAGGGAGAGGTGAAAAGGTGGGATATTGCCCTAAAAAGGCTTTTGCACAGATCTTTGGCCCTGAGCAAAACCAATCTGCTCAGAAATCCCAGCAAAAGGGGTTTCGCCTGCTCTGCTCCCAGTGGCACGGCCAAAGCCGGAGCTGGCGGGTCAGGTGTGTTGGACACGTGCAGAACCTGGATTTGGGGATAGTGGAAACCAATTTTGTCAACGCTTTTATCGACATTTTATCCTTTTTGAGCATACTGCCTCTGGTCTAGGATTCACCTGAGTCCTCCTATAATCATACTGCTCTCCAGCTCCTGCACCGGCACAAGCAGGAGGTTTATAGAGCTGTTAACTTGCTGGGCACCTGCAATTGCACTCCCAAGGTCATCCTCCGCTCGGCTTTTTCTCTGCACGTCCATGTGGCAGAGCAACATCCCACCAGGGAGCGATCCTCCACCTCCCCAGCTCCCAGCTCTCTAGGAAGGGCTGTGACAAACGTCCCCAAAGAGATTTAACTCTTGGGCTTACAGACCCGAGCTTGCCCCAGCTCGACGCTTGGGTACTCATCCCAAACCTCAACCGGGAGCATCGCAGGGCTCCCACGTTCCTTTAGACTTCCACAAATATTTAATTTACCCTTTCTAGAGCCGTTATTCCCCAAACCAGGCCCTGTGGCCCACCGAATCAGGGGAAACACCTACAGCACCCTCTTGAACCACATTTTCTGTCACAACTCCTGCGAAGGAGCTCTGGGCCGTCCCCTCCTGAGGCCGGCAGCACTGAGAGGTCCTCAGGCGGGTGTACCAGCCCCTTCAGCCACCGATTTCGTCCTGATGTCGCTGAAGGCCAGCTGGTATTAAGCTGTCCCCATTAACCCAGCCCGGGGGGCAGGGGGAGCCTCTCTGGGCGCAGGAGGGCGGCTGGGGGCGGTGGCAGCTCCCTCATGGGGCCCCGCCGCCATTTTGAGGCGTGAGGGGACGAAGGGCGGCGGGGCCGGGGAAGGGGCCGCGCTCCTCCGCGGGGCTGTGAGGCGGCAGCCGGGCGCCCTCTCCCGCCCGCCACGGAGGCAGCGGACAGGGAGGAGGCTGAGGGGAGGAGGAGGCGGCGGGGCAGGAGCTGAGGGAGCGGAGCTCGGACCCGGGCCATGTTGGAGGGGTTGCGGGAGGAATATGGGCGCGTTCTCCTGTGAGGCGCCGGGTTATCTGGGTTGCTGCGGTGGTGTGTGTGTGGAGAAGGGGTGTTTGGGGAAATTTTTCATAAATAAAAAGAAATACCACTTGTGGCTGTGAAATATAACTCTGAGGGAGTGAGGGAGACAGATCAAAGGAGGGGAAATAGCCCGAAAGGTTCGGTGGCTCTTCAGGAGTACCTCAGCTCGTCCCCGCCGCTTTTTTACCATTTTTGCAGGATTTTTGAGGGGGAAGGTTGGATTCTACGGCTCTTTTGAGGCATAGGGACAGGCAGGTCCCCTCCCGGAGGGGTGCGGTGGCCGGGGAGGCGGTGCTGCCACCCACCGCCGGTGACATCCCCGCCCGGCAGCTCCCGGGAGCCGCAGGCAGCCGGTGGATGGAGCGTGTCGGCGGAGAGAGGAACCCCAGAGCCCCGGAGAGAGGAACCCCAGAACCCGGAGCGCTGCCTGCCCGCGGGGGAGCTCCCCCGGCGGCGGAGGAGGCGGGAGGCGGGGGCCGGGAAGAGGCTCCCCGCGGCGGCGGGGCTCCGGCCGGGGCTGGCAGCGCTTCCCCGCGGCTGGGAAGCAGTTTTTGGTCCCGTTTGGCTGGATGTCGGAGCTGATGGCTGCAGGTGAATTCGTTCTCGGTTCTTATTCAGNCCCGGAGAGAGGAGCCCCAGAACCCGGAGCGCTGCCTGCCCTCGGGGGAGCTCCCCCGGCGGCGGAGGAGGCGGGAGGCGGGGGCCGGGCAGAGGCTCCCCGCGGCGGCGGGGCTCCGGCCGGGGCTGGCAGCGCTTCCCCGCGGCTGGGAAGCGGTTTTTGGTCCCGTTTGGCTGGATGTCGGAGCTGATGGCTGCAGGTGAATTCGTTCTCGGTTCTTATTCAGCGTCCATGCGATGTGTGCTGTGTGGGTGGTAGGGGTTTGTTGCTTTTTAACACAAGAAAAAAAGGATGGGAGGGGAGTGATTTATTTCACTGCTTATTCCAACTACATACTGTAAAATTAACGAGATGGTGTGGTCGGTTTATTTTTCTTTCTCTCCCTTTCACCTCCTCCCTCTGCTTTCTCCGCAGGCCACCTCCGTATCGGGGTGTGTAAACTCGAAGAACTCGGATTTCTGGGGTTAAAATCTCCGCTTGCCTCGGCAGCGCAGCAAACATGCCAGAACAAAGCAATGATTACAGGGTGGTGGTGTTCGGGGCTGCAGGGGTTGGCAAAAGCTCCTTGGTCCTTCGTTTTGTAAGGGGGACTTTCAGGGAAACCTATATCCCCACCGTGGAAGATACGTACCGGCAGGTCATCAGCTGCGATAAGAGCATCTGCACCCTTCAGATCACGGACACCACGGGGAGCCATCAGTTCCCCGCCATGCAGAGGCTGTCTATATCCAAAGGGCACGCTTTCATCCTGGTATACTCTGTCACCAGCAGGCAGTCCATGGAAGATCTGAAGCCCATCTTTGAACAGATTTGTCAGATTAAAGGGGACATCCAGAAAATCCCCATCATGTTGGTGGGTAACAAAAGCGACGAGACCCAGAGGGAGCTGGATGCTAGCGAGGGGCAAGCGTTAGCCAGCAAGTGGAAGTGTTCCTTTATGGAGACGTCGGCCAAAATGAACTACAACGTGCAGGAGCTCTTCCAGGAGCTCTTGAATCTGGAGAAGAGGAGAACTGTCAGTCTCCAGGTGGAGAAAAAGAAGAAGGAGCAGAAAAAGAAAGATAAACTGCAAGGCAAGTGCTCTGTTATGTGATTGACTTTGGCTGGGCACGCACCACTGCATGGTGTTACGGGAGCACGGACTCCCCCAGAAAATACATTTTTGCTGGAGGTTTCAGGC
>VZTO01011728.1:20488-34614 GCA_013400615.1 Syrrhaptes paradoxus
CCCCGCCCCGGCCGGGGCGGGGCGGGGCCGAGCGGGGAGTGGGCGGGGCGAATGCAGGAGATGGGCGGGGCGCGCAGGCGGTGGGCGGAGCCAGGACGGTCGCTCCGGTCCCCTGTGGAGACGGGCTGCGGGCGGAGGACGGGAGCGGCGGGCGGTGAGTACCGGGCCGGACCGGGGAAAAAAAGCATCGAGTCGGGGTTTGTGGTGGCTGGAACGGGCTGCACGGCTTCGGAGAGGCAGCAGGAGGAGCCAGCCCGGCCCTCCTGGCGGCTGGGTAGCCCTCCTCCCACGGGTGGGCCTGGGCTCGGCGGGGCGGGCTGGGCCCGGGTAGTTTTTAGGTTGGTTTGAGCTTTTTTTATGTTTTTTTTCTTTGGTTTCTCATCTTCCCCCCCCTTCTGGGTTCTCTCACAAGGAGTAGTCTCTGTGAGAGTCAGGAGCTGCTTTGATGCGGTTCAACAAGTTGTGTGTGGCTCCAGAAAGGGATGAAATCTGGTCAATTGTGTAAAAAAAAGAAAAAAAAAATCGGCTTTTCTGCTGGAGACAGGACATAGGCCTTCCCACCGCCTGCCCAGGCCTTCTCCATGGCAGTGAGGGATGCCCAGGGGCATCCAGACTGCGGAGGGACAGCCCCAGCCTTCGGATAAATCAGATATTATTTAATCAGATAAAAATTTATCAGTTTCCGTGTTCCCACCCGCCAGGCCATGGGCTTTCCTCGGCCCCGCCGGGGTCAGGGCGTTCTGCTTGACCGAGGAAGTTTCCCATGTGCCGAGGAGCTGTGGGATTAGTGTGGGAAGGAGTTTAATTAGTGGTAAGCGTCATTATTCAAGGAGGTTTCGTGTTGATACTGAGATTACACACCCTGTTGCAGTAATAAGTTTACTTTAGCAACTTTTAATTTGCAATATTCTATTCCACGCTTTTTTTTTTCCCCCCCTCTCCCCCAAAAGTAAAGAATTTATCTGGAGTACATATTGTGGTTTTCGTTTAGTTTATGAGTTTAGCTGATGCCGATCCATCTCCGTCCCCCCGTGGGCATGCGGGGGACTCTGGGGTCCCGTCACCTCTGGAGGACAGGCGGCAGGACCTGTGTCAATGTGTGGCTTCGAGCTGGGATGGGGGATTTACCTTGGGAAACGTGACAGGGACAGACACTGCAAGGCAAAGGAGGGCTCGGGAAGGCAGGGTGAATACCTGGGAAGCTGGACCTCGTTCGTTCTGACGATCAGGAAGCAATTGGATTAGCATGGCATATTGAATTGATTTCACATTAATTTGCCAGGCTGTTAGCCAGCACTCCTATTGACTGAGAGCTAACAGCATCGGTGACAGGTTACGTGTGTGCATTTACCTTGGTGGGAAATTGGTTTAGAAATAAAATTCTGGGGGTAAATAGCGAGTACTGGACATCAGGGGCATTTCCCGCTACTCTGGTAGCACTAAATGAGATTGAGGGATTAGTATGCAGTTAATGACTTCTCAATCCCCTGTTTCATCCTGGCGTTGAACGTGTTGCAGTCGTTTAGGGTATCTTTAATCAAGCACTAAAGCAGCAGATAAATTCTAGAGAACAATGGGTGGGGTCTAGTGCTGTGGTCAAGCTCACCTGTGTAATCACCCAGCTGACGGGACCACCTTCATGTAAAAAATGAAGCTCTTGGGCTGTTTGGAGAAGTTTCTGAGGGTTAGGGTTGCTGCTGGTCAGAACTGCCAGCATCTCTGGTCTCTTCCTGGTGTTATATGTAAAAGCAAATATCGAGTTGTGCTGTAAGTTTCAGGTGCTTTTATTTCAAATACATGTTCCTTTGGCTATGTAATAAAAAAAGTTCTTGGGCCCTGTTCCTCAGAAGACTGGATATATTTGAGCCAGATTCATGAGAATTTCCCTGTGAGGTCTGGGATGTGGGCAGTAGCACGGTGATAGCTCCTCAAACCTTGCTGAAATGTGGATTCTGCTGTGGAAGATGCTAAACACGACAGCTGCGCCGGGTGGGAATGGAGTTCCTTCCCAGGCACAGCTTCACAAACTCTGATGCCTCATCCTTTGATTAGGCTCTGTTGCAAAAGCAAATTCAAATTACTGCAGAAGTTCGTGGAACAGCCCCAAAAATCCTAGGGCATTTCTGCGCTCAGACCCTGGTTGTGCAGGGGTAGGAATCGGCTGTGAAACTTTCATCAGCTTTAATGGAAGTGGAAAGGAAGTTCCCCAGATCTTGAAAGTAGTTGTAGGCTTGCTGTTTTCTTGGGAAATCGGAGCTGCAGATGTTTGGTGACTCTCGGGATTTGCTCCACATTAATCACCGCTGGAATCGTGCAGCTATTTTCTGCATTTTGCAGTATTGCACAACTAGACCTCCTTTTTCTGAACCTGGATGTTCATCCTGGATTCAACGTTTTGGTCTCCTCTGAAATCACATCTTTTCTGCTCCTATAGAGGAATGTAGAAGGGAGGGAGGAGAGAAAATACTAAAGGCGTGAGCAAAAAGTTTTCACTATGTTATTTTGCCAGGATTAATGAGAAGGAGCAGAAAGAGCAAAGGCAGCAACAAAAGTTGGTGACTGAGTTCTGACAGGATTCTCCGTGGGGTTTGCTGGAGGTTGGTAGAAGTGGGAAGGTGGGGGTTCCCAGGGGAGGTGGGAACATGGTGGGGGTACATCCATCCCCTGGAGAGGCACACAGCTCGGGGGGATCTGGCATTCCTGTGCTCTGACCCCTCCAGCCGGGTGTCCGTGGGGAAAAGATCCTTAAAACAGAGACCTGGGGTATGGTGTACCCTGTGTCTGCGAGCTCTTGGCTTCCTGGGGGCCCCTGGACAGTGTAGCTTGGGGGGTAGGCTCCTCGTAGCTTTGAGATGGTCTGGAACACCCCGGAGTGTATATTTTTATCTGTGTTCCTTTGAATATTTGGTGAAGCAGGCGATGTGTTTATATTCAGCTTCCTGTATCCGTATCAGCGTCTTGGCATGTGATGGAGTAAGAGAGTTTAAAAAAAAAAAAAGTGTGCTTGGAGGATTATTTGTATTGCAGCAGCTAATGGCCGTGGGATGCGGGCGCTGGGGTGCCGCGGGTCCCAGCCCCACGCCAGGGTTCGTACCCCATGTTGGCCCCATGGGCTCGCCCGGGACTTGTGTGTCAGCTTGGGGTTGTCTCCTTGTTTAAACAGCTCAGCTTGAATCAGGAACCAGGCTTGCTCGTTGGTTTGTTCGCACCATTTTTCTTCCCGTCCCCTCTCCCTGTCTCTTTACAAACCTGCTGTACAAGGACAGGTCACTTTTTGGTACATTTCGGATGTACATGTGACCCTCTGCTGTGCCTCTGCTCAGAGCCCTCGCTTGCTGTGCGGGTACCCATCCTCTGACGCCGGCTCTCCCAAGCTTTTGGAGGCGGCAAAGCCGATCTTTGCCCTGGGGGGAAGGTGTCCCCCTGGTTCCCTGGACCCGCTGCACAGGCTGATGCTGGCAGCTCTCTTCAATCATCCCATCGCTATTCGTAACCTCTCCCTGTGCAGCGGCCGTTGGAGCACACGGGGGATTTTGGCTGGTCTTGCTTTCTAAATGATCGTTATCTTTGTGCAGCGATAGTTATCTTTGTGCGGAAGCTCCCCCAGCTAGGTGCTGATATTCAGAATAACTTATTTCCCGTGCTGGAGGAAGGACTGGGCAATCCAAAGGCAGTAAGTGTGTGTGGGTGGCTCTGTTATTGGGGGGGTGGGGGGATGTAGGGTTAACCATAGGGAAAATAAAAAGTTTTCCGGTGGTTTAAGCTGAGGAGAGCAAAAAAAAACCTCCCTCCCCGTTTCTGTCATGATAAGATGATGCTGTGGGAGCCAGCACTGCCTCGCAGCCTCCTTGGGCCGTTCTTCGAACTGTAAGGAGACGTGCGGGATGTTCTCGTGAGGGACCAGTGGATCCCATTAGAAAGGGAAAAATATGGGCTGAGAACCAGGGAAAACTGTCGTGGCTACGAAGCCTGGTGCTGCGGATCTGGAAGCAGAGCAGGAGCCGTGCCAGCCCTGGGAAGGGTTGGGAAGCTCTGCAGCGGGGACGTGGTGGTGGCAGAGGGGCGTGAAGGTGGCCCTGCAGAGGAGAGGACTTCTTCGGCAGAAACAGACATTCATGTTGTTTATAAATGTCAGCTTTAACATCAAATTGTAATCTGAGAAGTCTGTGTCCAGAAAGGCTTTTCCTGAGCTGTCTGTCCCTCGATGGATATGTTTAGATTTCTGTCCTCTGTTGTTAGGTCTCTGGGCTTCAATTTCCCCAGCAACTGGTGCAGTCTGCAGTTCGGAGATACTTGATGTATCTGTGTGTACCTTTTCAGTTCCTAAAATAATTAAAAAAAAAGGTTCTTTGCCATGTTGTTAATCATCTCGATGAATAGCCAGAGTATTTCCAGAGGAAAATCTCCTTTCTGTTTTGAAAAGTAAAATCAAGCAGATACCAAAGGCATTTACGTGTGCTGCCGTATCCCAGTCAAGTGCAAGCAATTAATTCTCGTGGCAGTTCATTATAGTGTGCATTAGAAAAACAAAGTTCTTGGGAAGGATCCTGATGCAGCTTGCCGTGTGTTCTCAAACTCTTCCACTGATGTTTCTCCTCTCCCTTGTCAATCCCGCTCTTCAGTTGTCCTTATCGAACAACAACCAGCACCACTGATGATGTTATCCTCTCTGGAAAGGTATATTGTTGTAGGAAACATTCGAGGGAACATAAACCAACGTGAAATAGGAATTTGCAGTCCTGCAGCAGTTCTGCAGAAACCCAGGAGACTTTTGTTTCTGAATCAGAATAATTCCGAAAGCATCTCCCACTTTGTTCGCCAGGAGAAGGGACCATCTGTGCTGCGGGGGAAGGAGTTAAGCAAGTGCAACGAGCCTCAGAAATGAGAGTAAATGGAAAGAGCTCTTTGTTTTTATTAATGAAAAGCCACAGTCTCTGAGCCGAGCTCTTGTTTTCCTGCGTCATTGTCCTCTTGTAAGGCGTGGTATGAAGGGTGCTGTGTTCTCCGCTTGCTTGTTTTTGCAGTTGTCTGGAGCCTGTGGTAAGGCACTGGGGTCACTGCCCTAAACATGTAAAAGTTGGTGCTGCTCGAAGTGAAATACTCCGTGGTGTTGGTCATTCCTGGGAATAAGACTGAGCAGATCCCCAAATACTTTTTCAGCTGTTTTCTTTTAGATTCAAGCCAAAAAGAAGTCAGGCCTTTGGGTCTAAGCTTGGAGCTGGGATGAGCAGAAAGTGTCACTGGCAGTTTTGGGAGATGGAGCATCTTCTTCCCAGACGGATCTGGTTTGTGTTGCTGTAAAACTGGCAAGGGTTTTGTCCTGCAGAGCAGGGATGCTCTGGCTGGAGCTGGCTGCTGGTGCCCGTGACGCAGGACATCTGCTGCCCTTGGCCGCAGGGTCTGGGACCCCTTGGGCAGCAGTATTCCCTCCTCTGTCCCCCTCCCACGTGCCCTGATTTATTCCTTCCCGAGGATGGCCTGACCTCCGAACGCTTATGCTTCAGCTACGCATCGGAGGGGGAGCGTTACGCTGGCCTCAATCTGTGCCAGTAATGCTGGGTTTGTGGGGTTTTCTGCTGATTTGATTGGAGCTTTGATTAGGCAGGAATATCAAGTTTTATGGCTCTAGGGTGGAAGGTGGCCCCTGTGAGCCATGTTTATTTTTTAGATGCAGTTCAAGATTCTTTTGACTTTGTGTTTTGATCACTATCAGGAAGCAGAAGTCAACAGATCAAAATTTTCCTTCGTTTTCCTCCACGAGTTTCAGGGAGTGTGACCAGAGAGCTTGCCCAGCTCAGCAAAGGAGCAGCTTTTCCCTGAAAACTCCTGTTTTGCACAGGACAGCTGTCAGACGTACGCACAGGAGGGGTACGTGTTGCATTTTTTTGTTTTGTTGCTGGATGTGCAAAGCAGGGGCTTGGCTCTGGGACAACACGGACTGGCTGCGACGGGGCGCTCTCTTTTTGAATGCAATTTATTTTCCTACTTCATACTGTGATTTTTAACTGCAGCTATGTGCAAAGCCTTTGACCCTGTCCTGCATGACATCCTTGTCTCTAAATTGGAGAGACGTGGGTGGGTAAGGAGCTGGCTGGATGGTCGCACTCTTGAGTTGTGGGCAGTGGCTCGGGGTGGAGGACAGGCTGAGAGAGCTGGGGGGCTGCAGCCTGGAGAAGAGAAGGCTCCGGGGAGACCTTCCAGTGCTGAAAGGGGGCTACAGGAGAGATGGGGGGGGGCTCGGGATCAGGGGGTGGAGGGATAGGGTGAGGGGAGATAGGTTTAAGGTGAAAGAGGGGAGATGGAGATGAGATTTTAGGAAGAAATGTTTCCCTGTGTGGGGAGTGAGGCAGTGGCCCAGGGTGCCCCGAGAAGCTGTGGATGCCCCATCCCTGGAGGGGTTCAAGGCCAGGCTGGATGAGGCTTTGGGCAACCTGGGCTGGTGGGAGGTGTCCCTGCCCATGGCAGGGGGTGGCACTGGGTGGGTTTTAAGGTCCCTTCCCACCCAAACCCTTCCATGATTCTATTAAAATTCAGATGCTGTTTCCAACACAGGAACTGGCGTGTGGTTGATAAAGGAGATGCTGCCTGTGTTGGCAGCCCATGGCTGGCAGCACCTCTCTGCCTTGTTCAGGACCATCCTTTGGGAACTTTCAGTGCTTTTTTCCCCCGTTCTTTCCTGGGAATGGGGGAGCTGAATGGCTCTGGCTCCTCTGACCCCGTCTTTGCTGCCGGGGCAGGGCTGGGGGCTGCTTGCTGCAGCCCAGCCCCTCTGCCAAATCCTTTCGTGATCACTCTGTACTGCCGTGTGCCAGCCGAAAGGTGACAGCCATCCACCCCTACTCTTGCTGGCGGTCACTGCCATCGCTTTGTCCCTGTGCATCGCTCTGGGTTTAATATGTCGGGAATTGGCTCGACGCCTCATGCCAAGCGGGGCTGGTAAATCTCGGAGCTCATTGCATTATTCATCCAGTTACTGAGCGGTGCCAGGGCTCTGGGCCAGATCTCTGCCGGCCATTTGGCAAACGACGGTTGTTTTTCTTCCAAAAAGTCTCAGTGGCGATTCTGGATCCTGCCGAGCCCTGGTTAATGAGTTATCTGCGCCCAGCTGCTTTGCCAGTTTAGTAAATGCCCGGTGCATATAATCTGTGGTTTGCACCATATTCGACAGTGGGTGTCTCTACAGAGATCCAAAAGTATATAAACAGGAATTATAAATCACAGGAAAGGTTAAGATAGCAATTACCAGTCAGTGTTAGATTATTGCTGGTTTAGAACTTTACATGTGCATTTGCACACCCACATTCATCCTGAGGCTTCCTGCAGCAGCAAATAAATAAGAATAAAAAAAAAGACAACTTTACTTGTAAGTAAAGTCCCCGCTCTAGCTATGTCACTTTGTTTTTTATCATCTCCTCTTTTACCATGGTGTCAAGGCAGCACACTTGGGTTGTGTTTGCATTATAGATAGATGTTTTTAAACCTATAAAGCCTTGTGATCACCTTTCAGGTGGTGTTCAGTCGCTGGTTTCTGTTCTTGGCTGTGCCGAGTTGCATGTATCAGGCTCCCACTCTTAGAAAATTGCTGCCCTCATTAAATTGTCATTGTTGTATAATTTCAGTTTAAAATTAGCGTTTAATACAATGAAAGTTTGAGAAGAGTGTTAAATATAGCATGTTCCGGAATTGCCAGCCTTGTGGCAGTGAGCAGCATCTGGCACGGGAACTTGTTCTGGTTTAGGATTGATCAAATCTCCCAAGGTTTTTTTCTCCGTAGGAAATGTGGGCTCTCAGATTTGTTTCTCCTGTGGTTTGAGCACAGCTGCTAGAATATATCAATGGAGGCTCACATCTTGGAGGAGTCTACAGGAGGCTAAGTAACACATGTGCCCAGCACCGGTTACGCTGGCACTTGATGCAAACCTGCTCAGGGTTTGACCCCGAGTCATTTAACTCATTTAACTTGTCGCTGTGTCCTGGGGAAGGGAAATAGGGGAGCTGGCTGTAAGAAAGGCTCGAGGTAGATTTTTCAGTGAGGCCAGTCTCAAAATCCTGCAGTCTTGATGATGAGAATTAAACCACAAACACTAACCCCTTGTAGCTTTGGCTTTCTTGCACTCTGAAGTACTTACAATTTTTATTTTGTTCTGTTTCAGGATCATTACACTGATAAAATCAAAGCAAGCCGGACCAGTAGCAAGGCTGTCTATGTAGGTGAGTTCCCAGTATGCGCGTGTTCCTTTCTTTCATGCAAAACGTAAAGCAGCATGACAGGTCCCAAAGCCCAGTGATTTAATTTTATTCTGGAGTAGAACAAATACAAAATATTAGCAACTTTATGGAGGAGAGGCCATGAGGATGGCACCGGCTTCCTGGCCAGCACAGCGGCACTGCTGCCCACCCTCGAAGGCGTCAGCGGCAGTGGTTGCTGACACCCATTCACCTCTGGTTTTTAACTGCCTGCCTGCTCTCATGTTGAATATTAGGGGGCAGAAACTGTTTTGACTGGGCTGATTGTCCCACAGAAATTAGCCCAGTTAGCCAGGCGCTGCGTGGAAGTTTTCATGATTTCTGGATTTGCTGTGTTACGTGTTGTTTGACCATCTTAGGATGCAAATTCTTCCTGTTTTCACCCCGTTCTTAAAATGAGTATTTTGATAAATTCATGTAACCAAGAAGCTTGTGAAATACTTTGCACCCTTTCAGCGGCTTTGAGCTGAGAGCCACGGCGCTCTTCACAGAGCATCTCCCGCCAGCGTCCTCGGCTTTATCTCTTTCAGACTAAAGAATTCGCTGAAGGTCACGTAACCTGAGGCCAAGCTGGATCTCGTGACTCCCAGTCTGGTGCTTTAATCACGGACCGCTCCTGCTGTACATGCTGTAAGATAAACTGATTTTGATACAACTAAAAGTCTCTTTGCAAAGCTCTCTTTGTAGTTTGTGTATGTCTTTGCTGTTAGCTGAGTAGTGCCCTGCGGGGAGCAACAGGTTCCTTTGGTGGAGAAACTGCACCGCAGTTCGTTAGGGAGCACAGGCTGTCTTTACTAATGACTTCAGGCCAATGTCTTTAAAATAGTACTGCTCAGACATTTTTCAAAGTAACCTTGATCTAGAAGTCAGTTTTCGTGGCTTTTGTTTGTACTAAAGATGTAAAAAGTTAAGTCAGAAAAAATGCAGAGGAAAATACAAGCGGGTTTTTCTACTACTTGTTTACCAACAAGAAAATTGGGTTTGATGGAATCGCAGGTATGGAGGCTGACTTTGAAAATCATATGTAGCTGTATGATCAGCAGGATGGTACTGGGATAACTTGTGAAACGGAATTTGTGAAGGAACAGCTCCTTAATTCAATACCCAGAATGTTAAATTCAAATGAAGATCTTGGGAGCTGTCTTGTTTTCTTTCATTTCAGATTATTTGGGATTTTTAGACATTTTAGTCTAATTAGGACACTGACAGCATAGTTTGTAATTTAAAAAAAAAACCTCAAGTATAAATTCTCTAAATATTCTCAAGTGTAATTTCTCTGAAGCAGCAAACATCACGAATTCATGTTCCATGTTGTAAGGAGCTTTTACTCTCCCTGTGCATGGAGGGGCTGCTGGCCTCCGGGCAGAGCCGGTGCACCTGCACGCCCAGCTGACCTCCTGCTGGTTACCACCCTTCTTCCGAGAGAGAGGGATGGAAGGAGAGTTTGTCATTGCTGTATCTGTTCTGCTGTGAAAGTGGTTTTGAAATCAGGTAATAATAGACTGTAATCCAAATGAGGCAGAGGGACTGACCAGAGCTGGGGTGTGCCGGCCCCCGCTTACACCACTTTCACCTGGCTTTTATAGCTCTGATGGGTAAAACCCACTCCCTCTGTCTGCTTCAAGCTCACGTCGCAGGTAAGATCTGTACTTGCGTAAGAGACCAAGCAACTTTGTGTGAGCTGTGCCCAGCAGAACAGAGGCTGGGTCCCCTGGGACGNGTAGTTCTGACGGGTAGAACCCACTCTGTGTTTGCTTCAAGCTCATGTCGTAGGTAAGATCCGTATTTGTGTAAGAGACCAAGCGACTTTGTGTGAGCCGTGCCCAGCAGAACAGAGGCTGGGTCTCCTGGGACGCCCGCGTGTCCCCGATCCCTTCTGCGGTGGGTGCTGTGTGGGGTGTGCATCCCAACACGTCCCTGGCCTTCACCAAAACCACTGTGTGTGAGTGCTGCAGCTGCCAGATGTTTCTGTTTTCTGTCCGCCTGAGCCTTGAGTACGCAAGGGAGTTGGCTTTGTCTGGGGAGGATCTTGTTTTCTTTTTCCCAAACCCAAACTTTTTCTAATGCGTGTAAAATATTTGTGCTGTGACTGTAAATCTTGCCTGATACCTATTTAAAAACCAAGTCCAGGAACCAGCCGTCGCTGTTGCCACTGCTGCTGGCAGTTTAGTTCGCAGTAACTGTAGAGGCAGGAGCAGAAACCCTCCCCTGGCCACGGGTCCCCTGCGATGGCAGCCACAGCCTCGCTGCTGAAAGCTCTCCACGCAGTGGCAGGGGCTGTGCGGAGGGAGGGCGAGGGAGCGGGGTGCTGCTCGCAGCCCCCATGGTACCCCCAGAGCCGGGGAGAGGTTGCAGGCAGTCACAGTTGCTGTTTTCCCTGGAAGTTTGTGTCGTGGGTGCTTTGTTTGGTTCTGCAAAGTGCACCAGCATCTCCAAGTCCTCCTGGTGTATCATCTGTCCCCTCCTCAGGTGTGGTGTGTCAGAAAGAAAGAAACGACCAGAAAGCATCCATAATCCCCGTTTCATTTTACTACTCAATTCTGTTTTCTTGCTGAGTGCAGGGCTCTGATGTTTTCCTGCTGACCAGGTTTTATTTTCCCTTCTGTGTAGCAGCATAGCAGAAGGAAAAGATTTCATTTCTGTGTCTCACCGCGGTTTCCACTGGGTGTCAGCACGGCCCCGCGCCGGTGCCGGGGCTGCAGGAGCCCTGCCAGCTGCCGCCGGCTTTCCCTTTGGCTGCACCCACTGCTGGAAAAACTAGGTTGGCTGCATAACCGGAGCAAGGTGCTGGCCGAAGCGCAGCTCCGTGATGATGGGATGGCCCCGCGCAGGCGCCGGAGCTGGGTGAGCCGGGAAGGGGCTGTTTTGCTGGAGGTACTGTTTCCTTCTCCGAGCGGAGCAACCGGTTGGAGCAGGAGGAGTGTTGAGTGTGCCCTTCTCATTCCAGCGCTCTCTAATTAGGGTTCCAGCTGGGACAGCGGGTCCCCATTTCTGGAAGATCAGATGGATAACTTTTGTACTATTTACTTTGAAGGTGTGGATGCGATAAAGAGAGGCGGTGTGAAGATCGGTGTGCAGGAATTGTCCTGGGCTGTACCAGGCAGGCATGACAGGTCAGGGTTGCATACCCTGTGCTTCTTCCACTCTTTTTCCACACTCAATACGCATCCTGGCTTCCCAAGTCCTTTATAAAATCCCTGGGCTTGCTGCCTGTCCTGCCAGCCTGAAGCATTTCAGGCCCCTCGACTCTGTGTGGTCGATGTTGGGTGAGAAGCAGCACCCCTGAGGGCAATTTGGGGTTCAGGTGGGCAGAGGCATCCCCTGGATGCACCTTTCTCCCACCTGCTGCTGCCATCAGAGACCCTGTGCCAATCCCACAGGGACAGGACAATGTTGGGTGACCTGTGCCCGGTCCCGCTGCACAGCAGAGAGAAGATGGTGTTGGAGAAGGGGCCCGGGGGTCCCTCGTCACCCTGTGCGAGGGGGCAGGAGTGGCCCGAGCCCTACGCTGGGATGCTTGACCTCGGTGCGGGGAAGAGGAGAGCGCAGTCTCCCTTCCCCGGGTGGTTGTGGGAAGGTGCCGCGGCGTGCTGGGGCGTGCGGGATCCTGGGGGGCACGCGTCAGCACTCGCTGGGACGGTGAATGCTGGCAGCAAACCTTGTCCTCCTCCAGCCCTGCTCCAGCGCAAAGCAGCGAGCTGTTTGGCTGAAGGTAGTGCCAGGTGCTCTGAGATTCCTCCAACAGATTCTTCCCTCGGGGACTTAAATTAAAAAAAAAAAATCAACGCCACGAAATATCACAGTTACAGAGACTTTTGGATGCTTGCGTGCAGCCACGTTTCTGTACGCTGATGTACCTCGGTGTGCTACGATGCACCCTCAGAGCAGAGTTCTTGATTTCTGCACTCAGCTACAGCCTTTAATGCCAGCGTCAGGCCCCTTGGCTCGGGCTTGGACAGTTTTTTAGGTTCTGCAAGTCGTAACAAACCTGCTCCAGAGCAGCCACGTCTGCCCCGTAGGAAAAACCAACAACCAGCGTTCAAGCCCCAACCAGCCGCCAGCCTGCACGCTCCCACGCAAGCGCCTGGGAAAGCGGCACGTGCAGAAGCACTCGCAGCACCCGGAGAACCCGCGGAGCCCTTGCACCGAACACCCCACGGAGCAGGGATGCAGGAGAGGGGCTCTGGCATCACCCCCTCCTTAAATAACCCCCCCGGGGCCATCGTGGCTCCCACTCCCCGTGAGGAGCAGCCCTGCCTGGAGCTGCTGGTGCCTGTCCGTGCTGCTAGCAGCTCCTCTTCCTCTCGCTGCTTTCTTGCTCCTTCCAGCCTCCCCAGCCCGTGCGTGGTGTCCTGCTTAACACATGCGGGGGGTCACCCTGCCAAGGAAGGAGACCCCTGCGTGGCGGTGGCAACGAGCCTTGGTTGCAGCTTGCCATGCTGCCCCAGCAATGGCAGGACTCAGGCTCAAGAGGAGCTTTATAGAGCAAAAGCACAACTTGTAAGCACAGAAAAGCAACTGTAAAAATGCCGCCTTCCTGCCCAACGAGTCTGTTTTCAGAAGCAGAATAGCTGACTTCAGCAGTAGGAGTGAGCTCCTGGCTTTTTATTCCTCCAGCTTCAGAGAGTGTAAGTAGGTAGGAGGCAGTTGGGTCTGGGGTTTGGTGCCGTGATCCTGCCGGATTGTTTGCAGAGCCGGGAGTGATGTATAAGGGGTTTGTTTTTGTCAGAAGAGTACGAGACACACTTGGGGGTTTCTGGCTTCGATCTTGTCAGGCTGAAAACATGAGGCGGGGGGTCACTGGGAGAGCTGGCATCCCTCTTGGGGTTTGGAACTGCTCTGCTCTTTCTTTACCCACAGTTTGCTCGCCAGATTTGACGTCTGCTGTCCCACAGCCCTGTGCCAAGGATGGAGAGTGAGGGCATCCCCCCATCGCGGGGCCGTTATCACCCCCAGCAGGGTTTCTGTGGCTCAGGAAAGGGAGATGCCTTAGATACCTGCATTTGCAGGTCAGCTGTAACTGGAGATCAGCGCTGACCCCCTGCTGCGGGCTGTCACCCCAGCAAACGCGGGGCTGCCGGTGTGTTAGTGCCGCTAACGTCACGTACGGCTCTAGATGCTGTAGATATTAGTGCTGTCCTTTCCTGTTTTGTTCAATCCGCTCTATTTACCTACAGTTTTGAGTTATTCAACTTAAAAGCTCTTTTGCTTCAAATTAAATAGTGGCATGATCCCCTTTGGAACCTTTATTCCGCTGCTGGCCGGGGTTTGGAGCCGCAGCACGAGCTGACTTTGCAGAACGGGAGGGAATCGGGAGCTGTTTGCACGGCAGCGCTGCTGGGCCATTCCCGGGTGTGCTTTAGCAGGGATGGGTTAATTACATGGAGCTCAGCAGGTGGTTTGCTAAGTCCTGGATCTAAAAGAGTAAAATAAAAAAAATTGGTGTTTAATTATCCCAGCTGGAGCTCCAGTTCTGTGCCCTGCCAAGGCTGGTCTGCGTTACCTAAAGCCTGCAGAGAGAAATAGGGCAAGGCCTTGAAAAAGAGGATTTTTCTAGGGAAGTGGAGCAGCTCACCTGTTTGTACGTGTTTCTGTTGTTATTTATGAGAAAGAAAAACCGCAGGTGCATGGCCTGCATGAAGGGCACTGGGAGGTTCCTGTGGTTGTACCTTTGCCTGGTGAGCATCCTCCTCTTTGAAACCAGCTTCATCCTCAGTTTTCTGTGCAAAAAAAGGTATTTTCCCCAAAGGATTTGCCAAGCCTTCCCGCTGGTGTATTTGCTCCGTGCGTTCGTCGACTCTGCTGTTAATTAGAGCCCCAGCCCCGTGTGTGCCTCTGCCAGCCTGTGGGACCGGAGCAGCCTGGCTCCTTTCCCTTGT
>VZTO01011729.1:876-15710 GCA_013400615.1 Syrrhaptes paradoxus
GATACGTACTTCTATCACAAAGGTCTTTCTATTAGAGATGGCAAAAAAAAAGTCAATCCAGGCACTTTTTCTGAATTACTATCATTACATTCCTCAGGGGGAAAAAAAAAAGAATTAAATGTAAGTTTTTCCCTGCTCAAAAGTATAGTTTTGCCTCCCTAGGAGAAACTGCTGGAGGTCATCTTCGACAAAAGTCTCTGCTCAGAAACTTCCACTGTCCTGCTGCGTCTTAACATCCCTTCTTCTGCAGCTCTTTTTGTGGAATAAAGTGAAGAGGAAGTTCAGGTTCTGATTCAGTGTCAATCAATAAGTAGTTTCAGGTCCTTGGCTCAAGGAGCACAATACTAGAATTACTTACATTTTGAGCCTTCGTTATCAAAGGGCACAGTTCATGAAAGTGTACTGACCCAAGATACTTATGCCCTCCCTCTCTTTGCTCCCTTTCATCCCCATACCTCAGTGCATCTCCCTTCAGTTTTCCCAGCCTGGGTCTTTCTGGGGGCATGTTGTGAAATGGAACAGTGACCTCATTCGTGATAAGAATTATCTTATTTTTTGAAGGAATTTTTTGGTGTAAACCAATTCACTGATATGGTTCCTGGATCCCCATGCAGAACTTGAACTACAGCTGAGGAACCATTGGACTGTGGGGGCAGGAATTGCTTAAGGTTATTACTAAAAATATTTTTACCAGAAGCTGTTATTGTGGCCTTTACGACAGGCTCCTGTTTCTACAAGTGAGATGGTGCACTGCCTGACCACAGCATATGTTTCTCTATCTTATTTTATTTCCTTCAAATTTGAAAAGCAGTAGCTTTTAGAATTTTAAATAGTATTTCTGCTGATAGTAGTGCAGCTCTGTTCTCTCATGAATGTCAACTCCTGCTTAAATGCACTCTCACTGTATATAATATCAGATAACATCCAGCTCCTTACCCTAAAAATATTATGGCAAATAAACACACGAAGCCATTACCTGTTCATTTCTTCCTTCCTTAAGTAGTTACTTCAACTGAACATTCTGAGTTAGCAGTCTGACCTTGACACCTTCTATCAACTTTTTTTTGAAGCTATGGTTCTCTGTGGGAAATTTTAAATGAAGTTGAGTATGTAGACATACAAATAGCCATATCCATGTTCATATACTGTGTCTTTTTTATCCTACACAGGGCAGGTTTCCTTGCTTTGCCTTTTGACAAAAATAAAGTAGTGAATATTGGAATAGTAATGTATTGTTTAAGGTATTTTCTTATGCTAATTCCTTTCTCCAAGTAACTTTAAAAGTTATTTCAGCAGGATTTAATATTCTTTTAGGCACGCATTGCATGTAAAATATGTTGATAACAAGACTACTGAAATTCTCCATCACATGTGGCTACTTTGAAATTCATGTATGTTCATTAAGGAAAAATAAATATGAAGTAGGTTAATAACTCAACTAGAACTTCCTTCATAGTTCTCTCCTTTTCCCCCATCTCCTGTTCACCAGGATTTTCTTATTGTAAGAAAAAGGTCTGCAGAGGTCTGAATGTAGGCTACAGCCTCCAAAAGCCTTTTCTCTCTTACCCATAAGTTACTGTACAGAAATTCCAGACAAGTTTTGAACAATATCTCTCATTTGCACTTCCGTCAGACCACCGCTCTGTTTGGAAGAGCTTATCTCACCACTTAGCATGGTTATGTCCTTGTTAAGACCTAAATTTACCTTCTGTACTACCTAAATTGGATTAAGGAAAGCCTAGAAAATTTGATTTGCTCTGGGTATTGGGGATCCAGCCACAAGTGCATGATAAGTGTAAATGCCACATGCAGATGATTTCTTATACCTTCGGTGAGCCCCATGGAAAAGNATTCTCTTTGGCTGAACTTCTCTTGAATATTTTCTGCAAAGCTCCTTTCTATAGAAGTCTGCCAAACTCAGTTTGGTTTTTGAGTGTGTGTATATACATGCATGTACAAAGTCTTTTGTGTGTTTAATTCAGATTAAGCAAAAAATATGTGCTAAATTCCTTTTACTGATGTAAATTGTTTTAGGAGCTTTTTAACTCAGTTGTGAGCCTTAAGTATAGACTTTCTGTTGTTTTTTCAAGAGTTTTTTTTTTTCATTCTTTTGCCTGATTCTTTTCCTTTGGTTAGAGAGAGCATTTTGGCTAGGTAAAGTTGACTGTGCACTATGTTCTTGTCAGTGAATATGTTTGCAGTAATTTTTAGAAGCACTGCTTCTCCCTAAAGTTACTACTTCTCCCCAGGTATTTAAATGGATTACATACCTTCTTCCTTTAAAAAATAACCACATTTGTATTGAGTCACACTCCTGACATGGGAAGGGTAATTCAATATGTCAGGGATAACGTGATTCCTTCTGTATTCAGTGAAGTGCTTCTTAACAGAGTGGAATTTTTATTCTTTTCTGTCTTAGATGTGTTCAGCTGCGCCTAACTGGGGGCTTGGGGGAATTTTTTTTTGCCTCCAGTAAAGAATGTATAGGAAAGAAACCTGACGAATAGAAAATTGTGCCCAGAGACTTTGGGACAGAGATCTTTTTCTAACATTATAGGGGAAAAAATTTCTAAATAATTTGTTTATTTTTGTTGCACTCATTTAAGGTTGCAAAGTGGGCAAAATTTGATGACTTTTAGGAGAACTGGGTACTCTGAAAGTATAATTAACCTCTGTTCAAAATATACATCAAGCATTTCTCCATATAAGTCACCTTTTCATTTAATGAAATTAGAAATACTGATGGAAACTGTTATATAGAAATGTGGTATAAATGCTGATTTTAAGATAATTCTGTCTGGATTTTTATCCCTCCTTTTTGTTTAATAGAAAAATACTGGTTTCACATTATGCCTTTTATTATAGTCAAGTATACTAGACAAAGCTCTATCCTTGGCACCTCTCAACCTGTTATATTTTTTTTCTCAAGTATCTACATGTAGATAGTATTTTATTTGTTGTGGATCAAGAGAAAATCAAAGTCTTGAGTTGCCTTCAAGTTCCAGTTTGAAGGAGAAAGTCATGCAGATTTGGTTACATTAATGCTTGCTTGCAATTGTAAGGACCGAAACAAATACTTGTGTTAATATTTGTTTAAAGCTAGTCTTGTGCTTTTTTCATTTGGGATTTCTTTTCCGTTTTCCAGTAGTGTTCTTTAACTGTGGTCTTAGATGCAAGTGTGATACAATAATATGTGAATTAGAGCATTAGAAAGTTTATTAGACTTCTATATTAGGCTCATAAATTTAAAATATATATTATTATTCTGACATAATCTGTTTTTCCCCAAAATCCATGAAATGCAAGAAAAGAGATCGTATTCCTTTACAGACCATTCTCCTATACAGGCAAACACAGAAGAGTGGCAGACTTGAGGTTCATTAAATTGAGGATGCCTCTGCTTTTTGAAACATTTCCTACTCACACACAAGCTACCAGACTTTGCTGTATTGCTGTTTACCAGCAGATTCCTTCAAACACTTCACGGAATTTCAGCCTGAGTTCAGTTGGCTCAGAATGGTGGGATTACTTTTTAATTATTGTGGCTAGGTTCTGCTATTTGCTTTCTTTTGGCTAGAATGCTAAAGATTTGCCTTCACAGGTTAGTAGAGGTGGAAACTTTCCTGGGCTTTGCCAGTGAGACTACTTCTTCAGTTAGCCATATGTTCAACTTTTATGTGGCAATGCATGTGCTTTCACATAACGACTGTGCTTTCATGTATTTATGTTCGTGATCCTTAATGTCTTTTGGGAAAAGAGTGTAAATGTTGTATGTGAATTAGCATACCACGTTTTCACTGCTTGTATTGAGTTAATACATCATCCCAGAAGTTTACTCTTTGGAAAATCAACCTATGCTATATAAATTGTTGCTGTGCTGTGTAGCACAGCATTAAATACTTACTTTGAATATTATTCAGTTATATCTAAACTGTCTGCCATGGTGACATATCCTAGTCAACCTGAAACTGTGTAAAATGCAGTGAAATGGAAATCAGCATGGTCTGCAGAAGGCTTGTAAAAAACTGCTGAAATCCCTGGGCAGTTAGTCTGAGCTGCAAGGCTTCCTTCGGCCCAATTGCTCCTGCTACCTTAGCAGCAATCACAGGGTAGATAAACCCTTGAGAATGGTCAAGTTACTTTGAAGATGCCCATGTTTAGAGTTGTGGCTGGAGTATCATGAATTAACCGTAGTTGTAGAGATTCTGTTTGGATGTAACAAATTGTGCTAAATGAGTGTGTGCAGAATGTGCTAAATGTGATAAATTCTAGTCTCTCTGCCTCTGTAGAGATTTTTAAATGTTGGTCGAAATACAGGTTTTTGCAAGACTTTTTGTTTTCACTTGAATTGTTTGTTATTCCTTGAAGTAGTGATTGCTGCGGTGTTCCCAAGGGGCTGGAGAGGTTCATAGCTAACCACAGAAGATAAACACAAGACAGTTTCCTAAGAATGTAGATCCATGTAAAATAAAACAGGATAGCTTCCTTTGGTATGGTTGCAAGGGTTAAAAAGCATAATAAGAATACTTCATCAGCTAATGGTTCCAGTTGAGGGAAATGCAGAAATAAAATTACAGCTTGTTACAGTCTTCAGATACCAGAGACTACAACAGGTTGCTGTCCTCAGTAGAAATCAGAATTCAGCTTTTCACTTACTTTTTCAGGCCTGGCTCAAATATTTTGTATGCGTTAAGCAGAGACAATTATTGCTTCCTTCTCAAGAGCTAGTGTCCCAGCAGTAGGCTGTTGCTTATTTATATGGCTTATGGCCCTCATTTAGAAGATAGAACTGTCAAAGCTACTTCCAAACATCCTAACAGGACACAGATGTGACTTACTCAGTCCTGAAGTCTGGCAGTTCAGGCGTTTTCTCTTTTACAAACATCTCTGAATTTTGGTTCCTCCTCCTTCATACAAGAGCTTGCTGCTCTCAGAGTATGAGCAAAAAACACTCTTGACTGATACTCAAGTAATGTATTCCTTGCCAAAGAGTATTTCTGCTTCTTTGGGTTCTGCAGGAGTAACATGGTAATGCTGGATACCTGGTCAGTCTAATATTAATGCTCTTTATTGCCTAGAGCCATCAGTGGACACAGTAAAGAGCAATATAGAACATTAACTCCATTATCAGATCCTTTATTCATAATGAAATTTTTCATTGAGAGACCAACTCATGGAAACAAGAGATAGTAAAGTGTCTCACAGTGATAAGAAAATTTGCATTCAGCTACTGTATCTTCAGCTTTTCAGACCATAGTCTTTTCTTCTCTCTCTTTATCTTTCTCCTCTCATTTTTCCCAATTAATAATGTAAGCATGGGACAGTGCACCAGTTCTGTTAAGCCACCAAAACACTGTATTTTTTCAGGCATGCTGAATGAACAAAATCCTAACAACCTAAAAACCAAAGGCACAAAGACTTAAGAAAGCTGCAACTAATGTAAAGAAACACAAAGCTCATCTCTAAAATTGTTGCTGTATGTTACAGATGAGCAGAAGATCCTGATTTTTTCTTTGGAGAACTGATAGTCCACCAGCCATTTTCTCAGCTTTGATAGTAACTCCCCTCTTTATTGTGAACAAAACAGAACTCCTCTGTGTGCACAGTCTGCCACAGTTCTCCAATGCTATGCACAGTTGACCTTGGCAAAAGTGGTGCTGTAAGTCTGGCATTCTGTCTCAGATGGTGATATTGTAATACATAGAAACACCTTAATTGTTGCGCAATATTCTGCTGTCTTTATTTCCAGATTTCTTTAGATAGGATCTTCAATTAAGGAATTCCAACTTGTGAAGAAAAAAATTTTAAAAAGGGTTTTTCACTTGTCTGCATAGGATCTTCTAGCAATGTTCATTAACAGTGACCACACAGAACAGATGAAGCAGTCATGTAGTGCAGGGAAAGAACGCTTTCTTTAGGTGAAATCTGTTCACCTTAGTGCATCTTTCCAGTGCCTACAATTACAGAATGAAAACTAAGGAAAAGGATCTTAACCCCTTACGTGTCTGCTTCAAAAGGATTAGTGGTGGTCACATTGTCAAGGCAGAGAAACCAGTAGTGATGATGCATTCCTCTGTCCACCTACAGGCACTCATGCACTAGTGGTGAATAAGAGGGGCTTGAACTGGAGCCAGAGCTCCAGCCTGTGTGGTGGGGCAGAGCCATTCTGCTTTATACCCTTCTGCTGTCAGTGTGGCAGAGCTTTCAACTGTTTTACTAGTTGAGGGCTGTCCTGACAAAACAGAAATTACATTTTAATTTTATCAAGGGCAGGGGAAAGAAAGATTTTTCTTGTTACTGCTTTCTTATTTCTCTCATTTTCCTCTGATATTTTTAGCTCTCAAGAAGCTATGCCTAACAGCTTTCCCAATATCTATAAGAATTTGAAAGTTGTTCTCTTAATGCAGAATAGCCAAGAATTTGGTTAAGTGTCTTGGATACAGTCTTTGAGAGTACCTAAAGCCACCCTACTGCTTTAACAAAAAATGGGGCTATGATGAAACCATAATTCATTTCCCTCTTATTTTGTGTAAAGGTTTATTAGCTTGTGATTTAAGCAAACCATCTGGTCCTGCTGGCAATCCATGTTATGTCAGACTCAATGCTTTCTCCCTGTAATATGTTACTTGAGGCAGTTAAATTACATACTTAAGTCCCAAGTCTGGCCTGTGCTTTTTCCATGTCTTAACATCTGTTCTGGGAATTTTTTCTGGGATCCAAACAAGTTTGCATGGAGCCAGAACTCTTGTCTTTGTCTTTTTTTTTCATGTCTATTTCTTTTCCTTCTCTCTGTCTTGCAGTCTAATCAATTCAACTAAGTAAAAGATAATGCAGAAATTTGCAGTCCCTTTATCACTTCAGTAATGTACACAGTGAAATGAAAAATAGTTTAAAAGCACAAGAGCTGTAGAAAAGTAGGAGGCTGTCCTCTGAGAGAGTGAGTGACACTTTGAGAAATGTTAAATATTTTTTTCAGTCCTTGTAGTTTTCTTACTAATGAGTTGTAATTGCAAGACTTTTTGTTTTGCTGGCCTGATTCCTTTTGGGCAAAAGTACAGATTTCTATTACATTTTGACTTGTAATGCTAATTTCTTGTTTATAAAATAAAGGTGTTTAATTTTAAAAATACAAGTTAGCCTGCTGAGGTGGTTTTGAAAAGAAGATCTTTAGTGATTTATTTATAGAATAATAATGGAAAATGACTTGTTTGTGTTGGTATTTGTGTCTGTATTCTCTAAACTTTCATCATTTTGTATTCTGCCTAGAACTGAGACACAATAATGAATATAAACAGCTATCCCATAGCCTAATGTGTCTGTGTATATTGAAAGAAATACAATTTCTTTCCTTCAATCAGAAACACAAAATTCTGTCTGTTTTCAAGCATGTAGTTAAACATTAAACTATGTTTCCCATGTGTCGCTGCACCTAAAGTACTGTATCTCCAGTTTAGGAGTAGGGTTCTTAGTGTAGTAGTCAAGTCCCTTTGTCATGACCTTTGAGACTTCTAATTATGGACTGATGTGTGGTCCTTTGTGCTTGATCAAAAGAAAAAAACGAGGAAGGAAAAATTAACAAGACTAACAGATAACTTCAACCACATGGGTCATTGAAACTTTACCTGAATCAGTGAAAAACCTCACAAAGTTCAGCAAGTGCAAGTGCAAAGTCCTGTGCCTGGTTCAGGGCAATACTCAATACAGACTGGGAGATGAATGGATTGAGAGCAGTCCTGTGGAGAAGGACTTAGGGATACTTGTGGATTAAAAATCAGACATGAGCTGGCAATGTGTGCTTGCCACAGAAAGCCAGCCATATCCTGGGCTGCATCAAAAGAAGCATGACCAGCAGATTGAGAAAGGTGATTTCTCCCCCCCTATTCCACTCTCGTGAGACCCCACCTGCAGTACTGGCGTACTCTGGGGTCCTCAGCACAGGAAAGACACGGACCTGTTGGAGCAAGTCCAGAGGAGGGCCACAAAAGGGATCAGTGGGCTGAAACACCTGTCCTGTGAGGAAAGGCTGAGAATTTGAGATGGGCCTGAAGAAGAGAAGGTTCTGGAGAGACTTTAGGGTGACCTTTCAATATGTAAAGGGGACTTTAGGGGACCTGATGAGATACAATCAAAGGTCCTGAGGGAACTGGCAGATGAAGTTGCCAAGCCATTAACCATCATACCCGAAAGGACATGGCAGTCTGGTGAAGTTCCCACTGACTGGAAAAGGGGAAACATAACCCCCATTTTCATGAAGGGTAAAAAAGAAGACCTGGGGAACTCACCTCTGTGCCTGGCAAGATCATGGAGCAGATCCTCCTGGAAACCCTGCTAAAGCACATGGAAAATGAAGGAGACATGATTGGTACCCAGCATGGCTTCATCAAGGGCAAATCGTGCCTGACAAAACTGGTGGCCTTTTATGATGGAGTTACAGCATCAGTGGATAAAGGAAGAGCAACTGACATCCTCTGACTGGACTTGTGCAAAGTGTTTGATGCTGTCCCACGTGACATCCTCATGGCCAAATTGGAAAGATATGGATTTTATGGATTAACCACCCACTGGATAAGGAATTGGCTTGAGGGTCGCTCTCAGAGAGTTGTGCTCAATGGCTCAATGTCTGAATGGAGACTGGTGACTAGCGGTGTCCCTCAGGGATCGGTACTGGGACTGATGCTATTTAACATCTTTGTCAGCAACACGGACAATGGGTTCAAGTGCACCCTCAGCAAGTTTGCGGACGACACCAAGCTGTGTGGTTCAGTTGATGTGCCAGAGGGAAGGGATGCCATCCAGAGGGACCTGGACAGGCTTGAGAGGTGGGCCCACACCAACCTTATGAAGCTCAGTGAGGCCAAGTGCAAGATCCTGCACATGGGTCAAGGCAATCCCAAGCACAAATACAAGCTCTGCAGAAAATGGCTTGAGAGCAGCCCTGAGGAGAAGGGTTTGGGGGTGTTGGTAAATGAAAAACTGAACATGAGTCAGCAGCGTGCAGTCGTGGCCCAGAAGGCCAACCGGATCCAGGTCTGCATCAAGAGAAGTGTGGCCAGCAGGTTGAGGGAGGTGATTCTGCCCCTGTACTCCACTCTTGTGAGACCTCACCTGGAGTACTGCATCCAGTTCTGGGCCCCCCAATAGAAGAAGGACGTTGAGCTGTTGGAGGGCCATGAAGATGATCAGAGGACTGGAGTACCTCCCCTATGAGGACCGCCTGAGAGGGTTGGGGTTGTTCAGCCTGGAGAAGAGAAGGCTTTGGGGAGACCTTATAGCAGCCTTCCAGTACCTGAAGGCGGCCTGCAGGAGAGATGGGGAGGAACTTTTTACAAGTGCATGCAGTGACAGGATGAGGGGTAATGGATTTAAACTGCAAGATGGCAGATTTAGACTAGATATTAGGAAGAAATTTTTCACTATGAGGTGGTGAGACACTGGAACAGGTTGCCCAGAGAAGCTGTGGATGCCCCATCCCTGAAGGGGTTCAAGGCCAGGCTGGATGAGGCTTTGAGCAACCTGGTCTAGTGGAGGGTGTCCCTGCCCATTGCAGGGGGGTTGGAACTAGGTGATTTCTAAGGTCCCTTCCAACCCAAACCATTCTATGATTCTATGACTTATAAGACAGAGATTCTTTTACCAGGGCCTGTAGTGACAGGACAAGGTGCAAAGGTTCTAAACGGAAAGAGGGGTAAGTTTAGACTGAACGTAAGGAAGAAATTCTTTACAGTGAGCGTGGTGAGGCACTGGAACAGGTTGCCCAGAGAAGCTGTGGATGCCCCATCCCTGAAGGTGTTCAAGGTCAGGTTGGTCAGGGCTTTGAGCAACCTGGTCTAGTGGAATGTATCCCTGCCCATGACAGGGAGGTTGGGCTAGGTAATATTTAAAGGTCCTTGCCAACCCAAACCATTCTATGAAAAAATTAATAACAGAGAGAAATGCAGTCTCTTCTGCAAAGACTCTTTGTCCATTGCCTCTTTTACTATTTGCACAGTAAAATCATGTACCAGCATTCATGATGCATTTGTTGCTTGGATGACGAGCCAAAATTGCTCTGCTTCACTGAAAAGGCGTAAGCAGAAATATAAGCGCCAGAACTCTTTCTGAGAGGGCTATGGAGGCCTTTTTCAATTTTCTGTGCATTGGAGAAGTTCTCTTCAGGTGATCCTTCATCACCGAGGAAGAAGTTCACAATGGGAAGAAAAAGGTAGCTGCCACTATGTTGTAATTTAAACACACTGAAGCATTTGGGGATCCTGAGGCTGCTTCCTTACTTAGCCTGTCTGTCTGGGTTGACCTTAGGTGTTGGAGTCTTTGGGCTCTGATTTTAGGAGGCAACCGATAGCAGCACATCAGTTGATGTAGCCTTCTTCCTGGCCTTAAATATTTACTGTCTCTCAGGAATTTTCAGTAGTGCATTAGTTCTCTTCCTATAAGAGGTGGGAATTTGAGCTTGCCTATTTTGATAATCAGTAATCTTTCCAGGAGCTAGTACAGAGATGGATAGGATACCCAGACTCAGTAATATTTTTCATATTCAGTCCTTTTCTCAATTTTACTGTCTTTTTACTGAGTTTTGGGGTACTTGATCAAGCTCTTCAGAAGTCCCTTGCTTCACATTACCCAAAGTCCAGAAAAGCTTACCGGAAACACCAATCCTTGGAGATAATGTGGTAACCGTATGTCTATGCAATGTATGTCTGTTTTCTGATTTACTGTTGCATCAGAGACTCCTGAAATTAGAGTTTGTAGGAGCAGGGAGATTAAGATGGTAGATAGGCTTCTGAAAAGGGCTTCATTTTTTTGGTATTATGTCATTTCTTCTACTTAACAGGCTGCCATTTACATGTACATTTACAACTCCTGTTGTATTGCCTTTTCTTCCCCCCTTGCTTTCATGCTTTCTAAGGAGATGTAGTACTATGTAAAAAATTTGTCCTGTGTTGACATTTCCCTTTTCTGCTGCTGTGTATCCCATACTGATCTAATTGACATAGTTTGCCCTTTTTCACATAGTTTATTCAGTCTGTCAGGAACTCTCTTCTCTAGTGGAAACTTCATTCAGCTTCATTTTCTTCCTTAAGATAAGCTGTCACCTGGTCAGGTCACTTAAGGCCTACAAACAATGTAAAAATAGTCTCTGTTTTAAAGTTGTCTGCAAATCCATCCTGCTCAGAATACATGAAAACCTTTCCAGACTGTCAACAGAGAACTGAATCACGAGTAAGATAGTCATTGATATACTCTGCTTTATATACTATCAATAGAGCAGAGAGAGAAGAGGAGCAAGAGTGCACTCTACACCTTCTGAAATGGAAACTTTGTAGGTATAACTGACAGGGCACAAGCTTACCTGCAGTTAAACTGAAAGTGTCAAGAGCATGTCTCTGAAAATATCTCAGCCTGCCAAGAATTCTGATTCTTGGCAAGTATTTTTTCTTTATTATATAATTATCTCCTCTCAGGGAAAAAAAAAAATCAAGCGTAGATTTGAAGTTTGAAGTTTTTTGAATAGGCTAAATTAGATGTGCTTTGCAAGCAGTTTGCTTCCAGTGAATATTCCTATTTCATTTCTCACAGGATTGCTTACTGGGACATATACAGACAGGTCTGTACTAAGATTCATAAGCTGCCAAATAAAATGTTTTGTTTTGTAGACATTTAATTGAAATGGTCCCATGGAATATCTTTAACTTGATGAATCTGAACAATGAAGTCTTTATTGTGATTACAGTCATCACTATTTTGGTGAATTTTTTCTTTAGTAAATCACGTGACAAATGGTACCTGCTGGAGAAGATGGAAGGTAATGACAGTTCCGTAACCGAAGTTGTTGTCACAGTTTAAAAGCCATTTGCCTTCCAGCCGTTCCTAATACATGATTAGGTCAATTTTCTATTAACCTGCAAAAATACAGAATATGACCTTAGAATTAAAAGAATTAGCAAACAGAGCAATGAGAAAATTATTAAGTACCTTCAATAACCACTACTACAAAGTACTCCTGCAGAGTTAGATCTTCTCACCTAGCACTAGGAGCCTTGTCCTAGATGTTGGCCTCTAGCTTCGTTGTGTCTTCTTAACAGCACAAAGTTGTTATGCCACACATCTGCATCAAGCAAACCAGTCCTTCAGTATTAGCATCATAAATCTTGATGGCTGGGAATGGAAGGAAGGATGTCAAAAATCTTTCAAACCTGATTATGGAGAAGATGTTGCTTCAGAGATTGTTTTATCTTGGCAACTGACAGATTCACGCAAGCCATTTTGATTCTTGCAGTTGGCTGGGGCTTGTTTATTTTAGGTTGTTTTCTGTTACAAGCAGAGGGTTTTGTGTGCCTATTTTCTTCTCAGTTTAGAGGAAATTGTTCACATGGGTAATTCTGATCCAGACAAAAAAAGGAGGAACTGGAACTAGAAGCTGATACACTAGTACACCTTCACTTCTCCAGTGTATTGCTATTTTTCTCTTTCTAGGCATCAGTTTCCATCCAGTATTATTTTTGCAATTAATTGTTTCCACGATTTTTCTTTGCATTCTTTTTTGATGTATTTCTCTGTTTGTTTTATGGAGTTTTCTCTGTGTTTTAGAAATTGGCAGAGTTTCTGATCTTGTTTTGCACACTAAAGACTAATAAGACAGGAAAAAATGGTTATTGTATGTATGCTAGCCAGTTTGGACTATGTGTCACTGAAATTCTCCTTTGGTCTGTTCATTACTGGACGAATTCTTGGCTGTACATTT
Organism: Syrrhaptes paradoxus; assembly: GCA_013400615.1. NCBI lineage: Eukaryota > Metazoa > Chordata > Aves > Pterocliformes > Pteroclidae > Syrrhaptes > Syrrhaptes paradoxus. Next base: position 13,616 of record VZTO01011729.1, read on the forward strand.
AAAATAGTTTTTGATAATTGCATGTTTAAAATTTTTCTTAATTTGCTGGGCATAAGAAGAATGCCTGTTGTCAGCTGCATTTGAGTGGTAGATAGGCTTTCTGCAGTAAACACTGCATAATGTCTATGCTAGATCTTTATGAATCTGCTAATTCTGTATTACAATGTTTCTTGCTCTATCACTGATTGAGGGTGAAAACCAATCTTGTTATCCATGTCTGTCCTGAGTCGTTAGCTGCGCCTGTAGAGTACAGGATTAATTAAAGCAGGGGTGGTATATTCCATACCTTCCATCCTCCAGCACCTATGTAGTGTGTGATGTGCCCAACTCTCTTTGTAAAAACATGTAAGTACAAATTGAGCTTAAAATCATTTCAGTAATTCACTTCCAGGATGGAGCACAAGTGGAATGTTATGCAAGAATGTAAATGCAATGCAGTGCTGTATTGTCATACTAAATTTATACAAATGTTTGATTATGTGCAACAGTAGCACCCGAGTTTCTCCCATGTGAAGCACTTTATAAAACTGTTTGTGGACACTTGATTATGATAGAGAAAATTTACATGAAAGAAGTCAGTGAAAGTAACATGTGCCATTGAGCATCATTATAAAATGATTAAAGGAATATCCAGAGGTGTTGTGTGTTACATGTAGCTTTACTTGAGCATTTATTGTGGCTTTGCATGTTAATTAATTATAAATTTTAGCTGAGACAGAACCTGCTTCAAGTGCAAAATAAAATATGACTATGTTCATCTGCATAATATCTATGCTAGAATTTACAATCATGTTGGTTCTGAACCTTTCCCATTTGCCAAAGACATGAGCATTTTTCTGCTCTACTTGTCTGCCATCGGGAACTCTTTGAATGTCTTTTATCTTGCTAAATCACAAAACATGCCTCTAAGCATTGTTCAACAGATATTTTGAGGGAAGTAACTTTACTTACATCTTTATGGGAATCCAGTCCTCTCCCTGTTTTGGAAACATTACCTTCGTTCTTAAAGTGCATATGTGGTTTCTCTTTAGACATCATTTAGAAATAAAGTTTTTTATCCTTTTAGTATATTATCAAAGTATTCCATTTAATACCTAGCATTTTTTGTGGGCTAATTTTAATATGTACAGGCCATCCTTTTATCCTTGTGGTACATGTTCTAAAATAAAAATGCTGGAGAGTTGAAGATTTGTAATTTGGTATTGTGATAATAACATTCCAGTGACCAGATTATGTTAATTCATAGGCTATAAGTTGATTCGGTTAACTGTAGATGTACTGTCCACAGCACTAGATGATGCTTCCAGTCTACAGAAGTGTTATGCAACATGCATGCACTGATAACCTTTGTGCTCCAATTTAGCTGTGACATTTAGTAAGTTCCAGCTGATCGCATTACACTATTTTTCTCTTCTGCTGTCTTCCCCAAAAATGTTTTAGGTAGAAGAGCTGATGATGGCCATGGAGAAGGTTAAGCAGGAGCTGGAGTCAATGAAAGCAAAATTATCATCTACACAACAGTCTTTGGCTGAGAAGGAAACCCATTTGACCAACCTACGAGCTGAAAGAAGGAAACATTTGGAGGAAGTCCTGGAGATGAAGTAAGTGTTTCTTTCCATTATTTGTAAGTATGTTTTCTTGATACCTCTGAATTCTCCTCCGATCCCTGGTGTTGTAAAGACAACTACTGTACCAATATGTCTCTGCAGATAACAGCTATCTGTGTAGTCAATCAAGCCTTCAGAAGTGACTTCTGACCAGGGATTACCTACGTTACTTTCAGAATTCCTTTAGAGCTCATAAACATTTCTTCCTCGTGATCATTTGGAGTACACTATTAGTATCTGCACAATAGCATCTTCAAAGATTCTAAAAAATCATTGGGACTCAATTATTTTGTATGTCTTATGAATGTGCCATCTTGCTTTAAATGGCCTCAAGTTGCACCAGGGGATGTTTAGGCTGGATATTAGAAAAAATTTCTTCACTGAAAGAGTGATCAGACATTGGAACAGGCTGCCCAAGGAAGTGGTGGAGTCACCATCCCTGGAGGTGTTCAAGAAACGTGTAGATGTGGTGCTTAGGGACACGGTTT
>VZTO01011729.1:36104-57045 GCA_013400615.1 Syrrhaptes paradoxus
TTTTTTTTTTTTGACTATACTCATGAGTCCAGGTGTGTCAGAGTTGCTGATCCTGCCCAGTAACCATTCTAATCTGCTCTAGTTTCTTGCTGCTGTTTAATGAATGTTTCTCTCCTTCTGGAATATCATCCTCAGAAACCAAGGTGGCTGCTTGTCCACAGGAAGTGTGTGAATAGTGTGAGTGTTTCATTGCATTATGTAGAGCTAAAAAGAAGTGATTTAGGAAATATTTCCTTTTGAATAAGGTTGTACAGAAACTTTTTTGGCTTCTTCCAGGACTTTATTGACATTGCTGCCATTGTGATTAAGTTCCTTGGTACTGCTGATTACAGTGATGGCACAGAGTCAAAATTGCTGTTGCTTTTGGCTGACTAGGAAAAAAAGTTGAAAAAGCATAAAAATGATTTTGGAAAAAAAAAAGTGCTTTTATAACTGAAAAGTTGATTGTTGTACTTTTGCATCATATTCACAATGAAGCTAATTTTTTAACACTATAATTTTTAGCATATTTCATTAGAGAGGTGCTGGGTGAGGCTGCATTTAAAGAATAACATTTCCTTGCTGAATACATCGAGTAGGTAAAAAGTAAACTGACTGAGTGCACTTCCCTGCTGGTGTTTATTGCTTTTGGGGAGTTTCATTTTGGAGAGCAGGTGCCCCCAATCTTTCCTGCTGGCTCAGCTGCATCTTGCTTGATCCAACCCAGTTTTCTTTCTGTGCCAGGGTGCATGCAGGCAGTTATTTCATTTCTTCGTGTTCCATGATACCCATGACTGCAATCAGCCTCTTTTTATAAAAGCTGATCTTTTTCTCCTCCAACCTGAAAAGTTAAGCAAGTCCACTTCTGGTTCATAGCAAAAACTTTGCTTACAGCTCTGAAAGCCACATCTGGAATGTGAATGTGCAAGCTTACTTCCAAAGAGACTTTACCTTCTCATGTTAAAAGTATGTTTCTAAGCTAGTGTTTGAGAATAAAAATATGTCTATGGTGGGTTAACCTTGGCTAAGGGTTACAGATAGTGGCAAACAAATGCCACACAGCCACTTGCTCACCCTCCCCCCTCCCAGGGATTGGAGAGATAATTAAAGGGGTAAATGGAAGGAAGACTCGTAGGTTGAGATAAGAAAAGTTTAATAACTAAACTACAATAAAACTAAAAATAATAATTGTAATAATAATAGTAATATATACAAATATGCAAATGAGTGATACACAATGATACTGCTCACCACCCGATGACCAAGGCTCAGCCCCTTCCTAGCTAACAATGACAGAGCAGAGAGAGCCCCGAAACTGCAATCCCAGCTAAGAGGTAAGAGCCTGAGTGNCTGCAGTGGGTCTGCTGGAGCCATCGGGAACTGGCTGTGTCCAGCACAGGGCAGCCCCGGTCTCTTGTCACAGACGCTCCTGCAATCCCCCCGTTGCTAGCACCTTGCCATGGATACTCAATAGAGTGTCAAATTATTTTTTAAATCTTATTTATAGGGAAGTTATGACAGTATAACAATGCTTGCTAATGAAGTATTGCGCCACTTGCTGAGTGAAAAAGAATGTTTTCTTCATGGGAAGAAAGAATTTATTTTTCACATTGGGCTTTAACTCTTGCACGGATGTAGACAAGGCTGCTTGTATAGGAGGACAGTGCTACTATGGGGAGGCTGTACTTCTCTGCTAAGTGGAGAACTGAGGTGGAGGTGAGCATTGTCTGTTTTCAGCTCAGATTATCTTTCTTGTGGGCTGACACTTTATTTCATTTCAGTAGAATGGGTCTTTGCTCAGTGAAACTAGAGATCAATTTAAAACATGTAAAAGTGCTTCTTTATGCAGCAGGTAGTGAGGCTTTGTAGCCACAGAGTGTTGTAGAGACAGTGTCAGCAGGACCAAATGTGACTTCGACAGATGCATGGACAACAGGTCCATAAGGGGATAGTAGTATGAGATTAGACAGAGATGTTCTGTATAATATCCTTAATACTGTAATTCTCAATGTTGGCAGAATATGAGGTGAATAGACCAACAGGCTACATTATAGGTTGTATTAGAACTGAAAAAGTGGAACCAAGAGAAAAGGATGATAGTGAGGTCTGACAATTTACAATTATTAAAACTATTCTGGAGAACACTGCGGAATTTTAAAAGATTGTTTAAAAAAAAGTCATCGTCTGTGCTGGTCTTTCTGGTACCCAGATTAACTAATGCCAATATCAAGAATGCCAGAAAGATCTAAAGAGGAATACAGCAAATGGGAAGTAAACCAGAGATACAGGCAATGAGGGAAGATTAGAAGGAACAGGAACTGAATATTAGTCAGAGCAATAGTTTTAGACGGTGAAATAAAAGTTCATGTCACTTATTACGAAGTTAACAAATAGAAAGAGATTAAATTCATGGGAAAGCTGGAGCAGATCCCTGTAAGTGCTGAAATTAAGGCAACAGCATCAATACCAGATGAATTTTGAATCAGTTGCATGGTTCAACATGCAACAAAGAGGCTGAGGAAATAATGTTTTTTGCATGAAAAGACAAGCTGCAGAATTCTGTTTCTCCCATAGGTGGGTGTGGTATAACACTAAATATTTGCAGATCTTTTTGTCACATGGCTTTAATCCTGTTTCTCTTAAGAATGCCTCTTTCTACAATGCTTCTGTATATTATCAAGTGTCGAAGTGGATCAGAGCCAAGTGGTTAGTTGGAGTTGAGATCACTTCAGTTACCCTGGTTGTTGGTAAAAACAGCAAGACTAGATTGGAGGAAGCAGATTTGGAGTTTTTTCAGAAGTGCCTACAAATAGTTCTTAAGCAGTTTGATCACACAGTGATTCTTTTCAACCTAAAAATGATGTTTGCTTTAAGTTTCCCTCTAACAAAAATACCTATCTGATTCCCTTTTGCAACAATTGGAATCACTGTTTTCGTTCCTTCTTGTAGTAACTTTATCTTGCTTTACCTCAGATTTTTCCATTAATTTCAGGAAATAAGAGCCTGACATGGTAATGCTTGTGAATGAAGCCTGGTCCTTGGCATCCTGATGTTTGAACTTTATGGATTATAATTGTTGACGCACAGCAATCGGGTTCACTCTTGTTGTGTCTGACAGGGAACAGAGGAGCCTAAGCCAAAACCAGAGCCTCCAGAGTAAGGCCGTTAGTCCTGTCTTTTCGAAAGTGAATGATTTCCCTTCTAAACAGACTCTGGAAAGAAGCTTAGTAATTCCGTAGGGAGGCAAGTTATAAAACTTGAGATGCAGATATTTAAATCCTATGAGCCAGCCAGAAGTAGTGGAATTGGCCGTCAGAACTTGTAAAAATCTCAACTGATCTCTTTTATTGTCTTGTGGCTGCAGCAATGAGGTACTGCAGCTTTTGCAGGCTGAACTTTCCCCACTGTGTCCCATTTGCTACCATTTATGTGTATACAAAACGCAGTGTGAGTCGTATCTAAAAGAAGCATATTTAGGATAGGAAAGGTTGTCACAGAGGTAATTTCATCTGCTGAAGGGTAAGAACATGAGAATTCATATCTGTGACATTAGAGGGGCTACAGAATTGACGATAGCTCAATCCTGAATTTATTCAATCTTAATATTTAAAATTAGTGGTGCTGCAGGCAGTATTTCTTGTATACAATATTTTGAGCTGTGTAATTTTCACTGGAAGTTGTCAAACATATGAATTGCCATTTACACACCAGCTAAGAGTTCTGGGGTGTTTGGGAAGTATTACCTCTCTGCTGGCAATGAATCAAGATTATTCAGGGAACTTCATAAGAAAAATTCTCCTACCTGCTCTTCCCCTTGTTATATAGGATGCTACCATAACTTGCAGTATAATGTGACTCTAACTATCCCTCCAAATCATAAGCTGAAACTCAGAGAGAGTAGTTCTGAATGGTAAACCTCTGTCTTGTGCATCAAGCCTCAGAAAATCTTTTCCCATTCAAGCTATGGGCCCTGGTCTGGTTCTAGTTAGAATTCTGTTGTTTTGGACAGCAGATAGATGTCATTTCTGGGAGTCTTCTGATAGGCATGGTGGGTTGAAGAGGAAATTGTACTGCACTTTAAAGTGATTATATGGTATGGTTGGCTGTGATGGCAAGGGATTGAACTTGGTGAACATTAAAATAGGACTAGACAGAAAAATTAACGTGGGTGGCAGCCATTTAGATGATAAGACATTCAACCATTCATGTGGTCCTGCTTTTTCTGTGATTTAGACAAAGGATATGCATAGAGAGCCACATGAAATAGCTGTTATTTGTTTCTTTTGAGACACTCAAAAATAATGAATACCGTAGCTTCTTAGCATGTAATACAAGGTCTTGATCTGATTAACATTTTGTTTGCATTATATAAATGTATTTGTTTCTGAAGCATTGCTATGTTAAAGTTCAAGTCCTCAGGGCCTGTGCCAGTTTCGGTATCAGTTGTAGACTCTCAATTTCAGGAATATTGGTATTGTTATAAATTACGCAGCGGCAAATTATCCTGCCCTGGTAACTTTGGTTGTTTTTGGAACTTTGTATATAAAAGGAGTCAGAGTGATACATTTTCATTGGAGTGCTTGTCTCTCCAATCAAAAAGATAAATGTTTGCATGCAAGTTAGCTGGAAGAAAACAAATTCTAGAATGGAAATCAGCATGTTTTACTATTGCTCTTCAAAATCTGCTAGAATCTATGTAATACAATGCTGCATTCAGAACTGGATCCTTTTTTTTCTAATGAGTTGCATTTGCAGTGCAGAATCTCCTGTCCTGTTGCAAAAATGTTCTTTGGCATTTATAAATTCCACTACGCTGGCTGGTAATTTGAGTGCTCTCCAGTTCTTCCATCTTTTTAGTGGCATAGACTCCAACTTTTGTCGGTGCTTGATTTGCTACATCGCAGCAGTCCAGAGTCACCTATCTGGTACTTCAGAGGCTGTTTATGATCCTTCTGGTACTGGCTGGAGCAATTGAGGTCACTGTGGCTTGAAGCAAACTGGGGAGGTTGAAGGCTTAATCCTTAAGAATTAGTCAATAAAACAGTGAGTAATCTATAAAATAACCCCGAGGAACAGAATATTTCCAGTGGCAATTCCTTATACCTGATGCATTTGTTTTGATAGTGCAGAGGACTAACTTTCAAACTTCACCTTTGGTTACATGTATAAAGGAGACTTTGTAGAGTACACCTGTGCTTTTGCCATTCTTGAATGCAAAACTGTCTTCTATAATTTTTTAAATAGGACATTCTGTTTACCTGGTATGAGTTTGTTTAACAGCATAAAAATCATAAGTGCACCATCAAAAAAAAAAAAAATAAGCCCACCAACATTTAAAGTAGCTTAATATGAAGTGAGGAATCTTGTAGAATACATTATGTAGACTGATTACAGGGTGGGTTTGAACTTTTCTGAGACAGAAAATTTTACAGTTACTGGGCAGTGTTATAAAAGCCAGATTGTGGTAGATAAGGTGGTCACTTCTGTGTCCTTCCTCTGTCATCATACAGTTCTCACATGTGTGTTGTAAAGAAGTTGATCCAGTCAGTTGTATCTTAATGCCTGTTTTAGATATGTATTCTCAGGAGCACTTTTGGGCTGTGGATCCCTCTTTTGCAGGTAGATCGTCTCATGGCAATAGTTTTAATTTCTAAAACTAGGAATGAAACAAGTTCTATATCTCTCTCCAGTGTTCCTCTGTTTTGTTGCCTGTCATTAATTCCACCATGAAGTGCATAACTTTCCTCATGAGCTGTGCAGGGAACCTGTGCGTGTAATTCTGGGTGGTGAATTCTACTTGTGGAGCCAGTGCCTGGTCTGATGTAATGCTGAGAGTGATAACATAAATAAATGCCTTTTTAAGTGGGCCAGAGAGCTTGCTGAAGGACGTTGGCATGAAGTCTGCTTCACAGGTGCATTCCCAGAGTGCTGTATAATGACCACTACCTTGAAAAAATCTAGTAATATATTAGCTTAGTATTTCTCAGTGTTGATAAAATTGTTACTAGTAAATCTCAGAAATTATTAAATCAGTCCATTGCATTATTAGATTTTCTAATAAAATTACTGCAACACTTAAGCATAGCTACCTATTCAATATTCTTTCTAAACAGTCATAAAATATTATTTATTCCCTATACTATTTGAGCTACTGTTATAATTACCTATTGTCATGTCTTCTGTAGTCTTTAGATGTATCAACTATTGCTAAAATAAGGAGGTACACTCTACAAAAAACATATGCTGCACTGAATTTAAGAAGGTGTTCATTTTTAATTGAAATTTTTAATGTATATTTTGAGACTTCACAATTAACATTTGTCGAATATAATAACAGTAGTAATAATCGAAGGCACTTCTAGTTTAAGAAAAACAAAAAGACCTTAAATGTTTGCAGAGGATTTAAAAAAAAAAAATCTCTTAAACTAAACTGCCTGGGAAATGAGGAGGGGCAGAGCCCCACTTTGCCACGTTTCAGCCTGGAGAGAATTTTGATGGCAAAATGCCAAACCCCTAAAACCCTGGGACTTCAAGTAAGCGTTGACATTGATGTAACCTGAGCAGTACAAATGAAGTTGCTTTAATACTGTGGATGTTCAGGAGCAATGATTATTGATTTTTGATGGAAAACACAGAAGTGCAGATAACGTACAGCAAGGGCCGTTATGAATTTGCTTCACCAAGTCCTTCCTAAAGGGGTTTGTAAGGGGCTGCTGTGGTTGTCAATGCCTTACATCTGTGTTGCCTTTCTTAACCATGCTATAGAGGTAGGAAGTTGTAAGTCACAGCCTAAACACACAACTAATGCCTTCTGCCACTTTAAGGATCTGTGAAGAGTTTCTTTAATTGCAAAAGATGGCTGAAGCCTCACTCTGGTATATGCTCCTAATTTCCTTCCTTTTTCCCTCGTGCCAACTCCTCCTGCTATCCCCCTCTCCCAACCCTGACATTTCTGTGTGCAGCTTCATGTGAGAAGTGTTTTTTATAGAGTTCACATACTCAGGTGTCTGGGACCTGCACAGGCTCAGCCTGTGTACAGATCTGGTAGATGATCTCATGATGTGGTTTTGAATAGGCTCTGTGTGGTCAACACTGCTGCCAGCACCTGAGGGAACCGGATCTGTCTTTCCACATTACCGACACAGAGCAGGCTGGATCCAAAGCAGGTTTTCTGTGAAGATGAAGGTTCTCAAAGCTCTTTTGCACAGGAGAAGCCTCAGAGACTTGCCATGAGAGAGACCTCTTGGTGCTGGGTGCAGAGTGTACTGAAAGGGAGTCATCTCTGCGACATGGGAATCATTTGCTGTATGAACAACTCTGCTCAAGGGGGCAGCTGAGCCAGTTTCTATACTGATAACATCTCTCTGTTTGATTCTTGAACCGATTCCCGTTTCTTACAGTGGGAATTGGATATAATTGCTAATAACTCCCTACTGCCTGCTTCCCTGCCCTTCCAAGGACGGGAATTCTTTTTAAACTGCGAAGTTTAACACTCTCTAGAGTGTTTTAATAAAATCAAAGTTTTGTCTCCATTTTAGTCTGTCCCTCTGCCATCATCCTTATACTCCTCCCCAGAAAACCCCAAACTAATCAACTTAGCATTGGGCATTCTGAAATGTTTGCAGAGAAAACAGCTCTGTTTTGACAGACAGCAATTATAGCACCTGGGCTATAGGCAGACTTTACAGCTCTTCTGGGGATCTCTTATGAATAGTCACCATGAGGCCAGCACAGCCCTGTGCAAACAAGCTTTGTAACCAAATTGCACTGAAAAACCCCCTTCTTCTCTACCCACACCCTGCCCTCCCAAAATTACTGAGTAGCATGGACATTCCTCTTTTTCCTATTCTGAATCTGAAAAAGCTCTCAGACTTCGTAAGAAAATGCTGTTTGGAATCAGAGAGTTACTCCCTTTTTCAGATGTGCTTGTTTGAAGTCCTGTATATGTGTGGGTAGGTGTCATACACACTTACTTTATGCTGTTGGATTTGAATTTGTTTTTTCATGATTGTGAGAACTCTGCAGAATGTAGGAGGGCTTGGAGTGATTCAATTGCGTGGAAAATTAAGGAGAGGATGTCAACATAAACATAGCTTTTGTCTGTGTCCTTTGGGGAGGCAGATTGTCTGATCTTATTTCTCATGGTTAAATTGCTCATTGGTTATAAACTACATTTATTTGAGAGGAAGCAATGTCTGAAGTCATGGAGTCCTCCACTACCCATTCAAGTCTGTCTTGGAGAACCTGGGATCTCTTCTCAGATGCCATTCTTTTCTTCAGCTGCTTTGGTTTATGCCCACATCACTCCTTGCTCTGAAAGGGTTTAAGAGAAACTAAAAAATCTTCTGTAGGTAGCATTCTTTCACTCTTTTCAGTAGTCTCTACTAGAGGAAAAGGAAAATAAAGTATATATACAGTGAGGTGGCTAACTTGAGACATCAAAAAATGGTAAAATGCTAATTTAAACAAAATAATATTGGCTAGCCATATTAATGAAAAACTGCCATTAACTTTAATGTTGTAAAGCTGTTACAGTGTGATAGCCTTCTTGTTCTAAAACATTCTTTTTCCCAGAGAGTCTTTTGGGCCATTACTCTCAGCAGTGTTTTCTGTAGGCTGAAAGAGGTTATATTTAGTGTGTGTACTTTATTTCTGCTTCGAGAGCAGACTCCCTGCTCTATTTTTAAATGAACTACTTCAAAATATTTTGCAGTGAGGTGTACAAGACCGAAACGTAAATGACTGACTTTTCTGTGAAGAAGGTGTCTGTTCCAGTCCAGTTGTTATTGCTTTCCTCCCTTCAGAGTGACCTGTGCTATGAACATGCACTGGCCTCTGTCAGCATCTTGATGGGGAAGAGGGGCTTTCATACCTCTCTGAACACACTGTTCCCTTTGCAGCCAGATGAAAAGGTACTGATCTCTCCGAGGAGCACAGTGATGGCTCTGAAGCCACATGAAAATTACCAGTGTTAATCCCTTTGCCGTGGCTTGTGGTAGACTCTCATTACCGCGCTATGCCGTGGGTAACGCTTTCACAGGACGTGCTCGTCTGAAGGGGAGGAAAAAAAGAGTTTCCTTGGCATTTCCTGTAACCTAAAAAAATTACCTGGAAAAGGTAGAGGCTTTGGCACATTACTGAGCTTTAAATGGCATCTCTGGCATGTTTGCTGTTGTTGCACAAATGAGCTCTCCGGTCTAAGCACTACAAACGGATGTCTTGATTGACACAGTTGTGATATTATATTTGAATTTAATATATAGAGTACCTCCATCAAGCAGAGAGGACAGAGGAGATCATTCTTACTTCTACTATTTATTCTACTTAGTTACCAGTATCTTACCTTTGTCCCTGTCACACCAGTAAGTAAAAAAGCAAGACTTGTGAGGGGAAAAAAAATACAGCTTTTATTTCCTTTTGCTTCTCTACTTTGTTTTGCATTGAATCATGTTAATAATAAAACATTACCTGTCAGAGTTTTTGAAAATGGAATTGGGGATTACACATTCTAGATAAAACCTAAAAATAAAAACTTTTGTTCTCACTCCACCTTTGAAGCCATTCTGTATGTCAGTTAAGCACTTTGCTGCAAATTATTATCTTGAAAATTCTTAGAGATCTGCTGGTGCCAATTTCTGTTTTGTCTGAAGATTATTTTGCTAAGAAACTTTAGGTGCTCTCTTGCCATAGTCCCTGGGTGTATAACTATCATGTGTAGAAAAACTTTTCGAGATGAAATGACGTACAAGTTCTTTGGTCATAGCCAAAAGACTAAGCATAAAGCATCCCTGCATGTAGATAGGATTATGATTACATTTCTCAACCTATACAAATTTCACTTTGCAACCTTAAAATGTTTTTTATTAAGTATGATTTTATCAGTGTTTTTCAATAAACAGATGGAATGCTGAAAGTTTTTCAATAATATTTAAAGCCATTTAGAAGGCAGGGGGAATATGGACGCTTAATATAGCTCTTACTATATGAAGTCAATGGGAATTTTGTCTTTGGTTTCAGAGAGAACACCACTCATTTTTGCTGTGGTCATGAAGTGTCCACTGTTTTTTCTTAATGCCAGCATTCAAATTATTAAAAACCTGCTCAATTATATAAAATCTGCTGTTTTCTCTTGTCAGTAAAATAGCCAGCATAATTAGAATTACTGGAAAAAACAAAGACAAGAAATATATATTCCTTTTTTTCCTTCAGTTCATTAGGATATTTGAGATATTTGCAGTATGCCTAAAATAATGTTTTACTGGTTTGTGACTTCCTATATTACTAATTTGGATCACACAGGAATTAAACAGAAATGTTTTTGCCTCTCTTCTTAGAAAGGCACTGTGGCATTTTATATCTCATTCTTTCCAGGATAAGAAACTGATGAAGATTTTAGATATGTGTTGGGGGTGGCACTCCAAGATCTGGTGTCTAAGAACAATAAATATCAGAAATATAGTGAAATTCTAGAAGCTGTGGAAATGCTGAGGTTCTGGAAGTGTTGCAGAATAGCAGGCAGGATGCCTAACTTTCTGTGAATTGATTAATGTTATAATTTGTGAGCAAAGTAATGAATAAACTGATAAAAGATTCTTATAATGTAAAGAATTAAAGAATAGGCTTTTAATTAATACCAGTTAACTCGATTTGTGTAAAATATGTCAAAAAAAGTTATCCGGTTCCTTGATTATCTCCAAAGTTTTGTTAAATAAAAATTAACTTGTTTAACAGAAATAACTTATTTGCATTAAATATAATTAGACTTCTGTAAATTAGCAATTCCAACACTATGCATTAACACTGTATAGACAGTATGCTTAAAGTGAGAATTCTGTCAGCATTTACCACTTACGATTAAAACTGAACAGTGATATTTATATTTGAGCTGCATAGATTTTTGGTAGTAGTTTTGATGCTAATAATCATTTTATCAGTGAGCTGGAAGTCTAAAATTACAGTCAATGGAACCTGCAGGTGATAGAGAAAATGGGATAGTGTTAGCTAATGGTTAGAACAGACATGTAGGACAATTTAAATTGCTTCTTCATGCAAACTCATTTACACAAAGTGCATCTGAACATTAGGCATATAAATTAGAACAATATGGAGTCTATTGTACACTAGTTTGAAATGAATGACTTGGAAAAGATGTAGCAACGTTATGGAAAAAAAGCAGTGGGATGCTGATGACAGAAGGACTTTGACTACATAGAAGTAGGATTAATGAGTACAAATAGAATGAGGATTTTACTTCTATTTTACAGGATAGTTGATAAAGTAGTCACAATGCTCTGTATAGTTCTAATATCTAGAAAATGAATTAATAGTGATATTAAAGCACTGTTTATTCCAGTAGAGACAGTCAAAGCAAAGATCATTATCCAGAAACTGAGGACAGAAAAATAAGTATTAGAAAGACATATGACTTCCTGACAACAAAAATTATTAGCTACTGGTACAAACTCATAGAGTTTGCAAGGAGTTCCTAATGGCTTTTAGTCACAAGTTGATGTCCTCTTCGAACTCCCCAGAAAAAGCTATTGGCTTTGGTGGGAGCAACTGGATACGATGTATTTGTTCTGTGTAGGAAATCAGACTGGATAAAATCAATCAATAAGCCTTCATTCTGCCTACTGCAAGCTCTGAAACAATCCACAAAAGTGAAGGAGATCCTTTAAAGAGGATAAAACAAAATAAAATAATCAGGTGGAAAAAAGTAGTTTTCCTCCCAATTTTTTTCTCTTTTAGGAAAAGTAATCATGAAAACAAATAGCTTCAGGAGAATTTAGTCTTGGACAAATCGGAGGGGTTTAGCATTACCTGCATCTGTTTTGTCCATCCTCCTCTTTTCCTCTTTCCTTATCTAGTTTTCTTTTATTTTTCACTTTGACCAGTTCTATAGCATTTTTAACTTTTAGTGTTTGATGAATTGTTCAGTAAATTTCCCCCAGAAGTCTTCTCGTCTGTCCCTTTTCTCTTTATGTTCTTGTCCTCTGAAAGTCTTTTAGGTATGTCTCAGTATATGTAAGCTGCTTATTCCTAGCTATGTTTTCCATGAAGTAACTTCCCAGGAATGTGTTACCTTGCTATGTCCATAGTTTTAAGATTTTAAAAAATTTTGAAGAGTGAAAATAAAGATCTCTTCCAGTATTTGCATCATGAATGTGCAGAATGACTTACTGTCAGCAAAGCCATAGGAAAGTCTTGCCTTTTGCAATATACCCTGGAAGGGAAGCTTCCTTCCCTTTTCTTTTTCATGCTCCTCATTGTTGAATGATGCACACTGAAGAAACATACCTGAGTGAAAGTCTTATTCCGGTGATCCGTTGTGGATCTGAAGGAAGCAAAGCAAGTTTTTCTTCTGTACCACTTTGTGTGAATGTGGGAAGCCTCCATTTGAAGAGTGTCCTGTTGCTTCCAAGGAGAACAGCAGAAGTAAAATCAGCACATCCCTCACCTTTATCTGATGGACAACTAGAATATGAGGCAGTTGTGGCAGGTTGCTCCTCTGCAGCCCAGAAGGACTACGTGATTTAACTGTTTAGATAAGGCTCCCCAGAATATTTAGAGCAGAAAATACCCACTGCTTTTTTTCATGGCTTAAAATGAGTTTTCTGTGGTTCTTTCTCTTGAAAATGTAACCTGTGGCCTAAGAGCAAGATTGCTCTTAGCTAAGAGTGAGTTTTCAGAAGTCCAACGAGACTGTCATTTCTGTCACCACCTCAATTTCTTTACAGGTGCCAAACCCAAAACTCAGATCACAGTCCTTGATCACAGTGAGAACATCCATATTACAATCTAAATTGCATGGCGGGTTCTTCAGCTTGCAAAAAAAACCCTCTCGGTGAAGGATCTGCTTGATAACAGAGAAACCAATGAGTTACCTTTCAGTTCCTTTGTTGCCTTAACATTTTGGGTCAAATTTTTACAGTGCAGAAGAGACCTAAAAGGTAAAACAGAATGAAAAACAACAGATGGAGAATATTTATTTCTTGGGTGCAGAGCTATGGCTGAAGAATAGGATTATATCGGTACATTGACTCCACGGTCTTGTCACCACAGTAATCTGTTGCAGAAGGAGGTCATTTCTAAAGGTGGTATTTAGCGTTAAACGCAGCGGGCCTCGGGCAAGCGCAGGCCAGCATGGAGAGGCAGCGGTGGGGCTGAGACCTATTGTTTCTGTAAGTGGTTGCAGGGCTGTCCAGGTGTCCTGATTTAAAGACTGCTCCTTGAGACAGGAAATTGTATCTTGTTCTGAGGTTTACTGTAATAAAGTACATAGTCCTGGGGGAATGTGCTTCTGGGCCCATGAATCACTTTATGGGCTGGCTGTTCTGACCTCAGCCCTGTGATTTATTCACACCATACCGCAGCAGGAATGGCAAAAATGTAACCGGCACATGGTCTTCCCAGCCTCCCCCCTCTCCAACCCAGATGGGCCTGCAACTGGGAGGCTGCCATAAATCCATAAACGCAGGTTTGCTCCGAGCTGGCAGTTTCACTTGTCTTACCCAGGAGCTGTCTGCTGTGTGTCTGCTCGGCATGTGGTGGTAGGGGAATCCTCTTAACATTTCAGGTGTTTCCTTCATAGTTTTGTGGCTTGTAGCTCCTCAAGTTACTTGTGTGAAGAAGTGAAAATCTCAGTGCAATCATGGTACTCTTAGCAATAATAAGGCAGCTTGAAGTGTGCAAGACTTTTCCTTTATAAGCTAACAATAAATTTAAAAAAGGAGACCTGACTCTTTTCAGCTCAGGATGTCACTGTTTTACAGATGTTACCAGATGTTACCAGATGTACTCGTACAATTCTTCTCTTAAGTAAATAGTAGTATTTGTATTTACAGAGGTAGTTAAATGATGTGCTCTTAGTCAAACCACAAGTGACAGGCATGAAGAATAGATCCTGACTTTCAGCTCCACTAAGCCATGTCTCTTATTTCACTTGACTTTGTTTACATGTTTCACAGTTAGCAGTGATAGTTTTAAAAATATAACACTTTGTCAGTGGTCTTTTTATCTCAGTTTTTAAAATATTTATTCTTCATGAAGCATCCTTATATTTTCCTGTAAATTCATTGGTCCATACACTTTAAAAAAAATCTCTGAATTTTTCCTGATGTTGTGCAAAGTACCTATTTCATACGGATAGTTTCAGGATTCAAAGTTGTCCAATTCACTCCTGTTCATCCTGCCTCTCAGTTTTTTTCTGCTCCTGTCCCCTATGAATCCTCATACAACTAAGTGTAAGTCTCCACTGTATATTCTTGACATGAATTTGTCTGTTTTAATCTAATTGTTTTAAATAGTTTAGATGTTATAGGGAACTGACAGAAAGAGCCCTTTTCCTCTAATGGATTGTGAATAACACTGTTAGAATGAAGAAGCTGTAACCTGTAAAGCAGTCCTCTTCCTTGCAACATGCTCAAATTTCTGCCTTAACCTTCTCATCATGAGATCAGCCTTGGAAAATATGCCCTTTTTTTCCCTAAAGTAGAAAAATTTAAACATCTTGAAATTTAGCAAGAAATTTTGTTGCAAGAAATTAGCTTGGTCACATGTCCCAATATCTAAGTAGATGCTAAATTATACTTCTTAGCAGTGGTACAACCGACTAAAGGGCAACTGTATCAAAAGAAGCAAGAGATTACTTACAAGAAGGCATGGGAACTTCTGTTTATCTATAGGTAGATAGGTCTTCATGAGAGCCAGTCTCTCTGTGTGATGCAAGCTGATCTAAGTTTGTCACCTATTTCATATCCTTGAAATTGGAGGGTTTTTTACTTTTTCTAAGATACTAGAGTTGATTCTGTAAATTTATATGTGATAGCTTTTCCTCAATAAGGTAGTTTTCCTGGGACTTTCATTTAAACTAAAGGTTAAACACAGCTTCAAATTTGTTCAGTTGAAAAGGTGTTGGTAGCTGTAATGTGGTAAAATGAAGTTTTCCCAATTCTCTCACATATGAATGACTTGCTCTCTCACTTTCAATATGTTGTTTAAGGTTCGTGTGCCTTGTGTCTCATTACAAAACATAGACAATAACACCTTATTTTGAAGTTGTTGAGGTTTTTTTTTAAATAAAAATCTTTAAATCTGCACATGAAAAAAAAGGCTTTGTATAACAGAGTGTATTGTTATGTTTAACAGGGATCTGATAATAAAGGGCTGTCAAGGGTCTGTTTCCACGGTTTAGATCAGGCTTAACAGTGCTTGTTCTGGAGCAGAGTATGCATGCTCAGTCTCCTATACTGTTTTTGCAGGATGCAGCTCCAGTTTCTTCTCATGAGGAACAAGGACTGGATAGAAATAAAAACAGAAAAGAAGACAGTAGGATGCTCCCTACTTACTGTAGAATGACAGTTGCTTTAAACATCTGGAATATTATTTATCTTTAGATATATCAGAATATTCTGTAGTGCCAGTTCAAACAAATCTTCTGCACTAACAGTCTCGAAGTAGCTACACCTACTTTCAGATCTGGATCTGAAGAAGGAAATGAAATGAAACCTCTCAGGCCCCTTCTGCTGCAGTTCTGGAACTAAATATATATTTTAACCATAGTCCCTGACACTTGCTCCATTCCTGTCCTCAACCCTTTCAACAACTTCTGTTTGCTTAGAAACCCTTTTTTGGCACTGCTTAAGCAGCAGTCATTGAAACTACCAGGAGCAGGAGGCAAAGTGATGCCTCAGTGCTGAAGGAAACTGCTTCCATCTTTTTTTTCCCCTCATGCTGTTATTCCTGGACTTATCCAGACACTTGGTGTTTCTTGTGCTCCCTTTTTAATCCATCTCCTGGGCAGCAGCAGCAACCAGCAAAGACTGAAGTACAGGCAGTAAGCATTAAGATTAGGATGGAAGAGACATCAGCATTAATGCTGCTGTTGTTACTACCCCAAAACGCTAAGATATCCTTTGCAGAGTTAATGTAAGCGGTCCATACTGTGTCTGACCTTATAGCAAATGTATCTCTTCAGAAATCAGACCAGGTGGTTCTGGAAGAGAGGCTTGCACTATTACAAGAAGAACCCTCAGAGGAAAGGGAAAAGGAAGTTAGGTGAGATGCATCCAGTTTGGTCGTCAGATAGACAATAAGTAGTGAAAGCAATTTGTTAATCTAGCAAGAAAATTTGTTGAAACACTGAGGAAAATTGAGGTATTTGTAAAAGAACAACAAAATTAAGTAGCTCTACACATCTGGTATGTAACATGAAACCAGATGTCACAGGGATAATGGCAATTAATGAGTAATAGAATAGTATTCCCAACTGGAATGTCAGTACAAGTTGTTCAGGAAAGCTATAAATGAAAGTACAGGTAGTGTATGTTAATGATACTGGAGATTCTGAGGAAAGAAAAAAAGTGATAGCATGGATGAAATGGCATTACTTTGAGTCACACTAATGTAAGGACTATACAAAGAGAGTAGATGGTAGCCTGCTACCAATTTTAGGTGTAGAGCTGTGGTAGATGTAAACAAGAATGGAGAAATGTGACTTTATGGGAGACATCTATTTATTGGATACAAATCAGAGAAACTGGAGAAACTGCTGGATTTCTTAACTCAATATTTACTAGATGACCAAGAAGTAATGTTGATTTAAGACTTTAGGATTTTAATAAGTCTTGTTGATGCTAGAGAATAAATCATCACCAAAACCAACTTCAGCTATGGTGACTACAAATTGAATACACTTACATCTAAATAAAAAAACTATGCTAAACAAGTGAAGTTTTCAGTTTCAAAATACAAAACTGAAAAGTCTGTATCTGCATCCAAAAGGAAATTAGCAACAGCCATAAGAATTGGTCAAGAAAGAAAGATGTTTCTGGGAGGCAGAAATTACAGGAATAAAGTGAGAACTATGAAGACTCATGCTGAATTCCAAAGAAAATCAAAACAAATAGTAAAACATCCTATAGCCAGACAGGGAAAAGACTTGGGACCACAATGCACTGAGGACAGGGCTAGGATTAGCAATTATGCATATGGTCCCAAAATTAAATTAATGCCTTTGCCTTGGTTTCCAATGAGCAGACAGATAAAATATAAAGAAAGGAAGGTACGATGACCTTTCAGAATTAGTATGTCAAGCATAGAAACAAGACATGCAGAAAGAAATGAGATTAATTATACTAACCAGAAATAAGTCATGATAGTTATTTAGGAAGGAGGTGCATTCTCTATCAGTTTGTTTCTTTTTTTTCTTAAAACAACTGTGTTATTAATCATGACCTGGGTTTTTCACGTGACCAGAAACCACACTAAGACTGCAATATTGCTGTCATTGTTTGACTGATACAGCTGAAATCTCTTTGTACCAGCTTTCACCTGGAGTCTGATTCACAAAGACATAATTAAAGAACAGTCGTTCTCACTCTAGTAATTCTGGCTGTTTTATATCCTATAGTCAATGTGAATTCCACGATTCACTTTCCATTCTTATGTTTTGTCAGTGCTGGCTTTGGCATGTAAGGTTTTGGCACTGTCACAACATCTTGAAGAACTGCAGTTCCTCCAGGGATAAGGACCCTGTGGTCAGATTTGAATTCCTCCTGTTTATTCAGGGCCAGGTTTTAACTGGATCACCAGGCTGCAGGGATACACAATCAGTGGTGCTGACACCAAAGAGAGGGAAGGAGCCTGAAAACAGGAGAGCAGAACCACCTCTTTCAGCAAGAGTCCTGTCTTGTGTCAGCTTAAGCTGATTGTGAAACCACATGCTCAGCTAAAGCTGAACCTGTACTTGACCATGTCACAAGAAAAGAAACAAGAGCTGCTTTTCTTAAACGGTCATTTTTCAAAATCTGGTGGATGTATTCTGGTGGTCTGTATTGCCCGGATGAAAATTATACCTTAAGTTTGTGCTCTGTTTGCGCTGCTGTTAACCTGAAGATAAAGAAAGCACAAGTTTCAGTACTTCCTTCTCAGAAAAGCCAGCTCTGTGGAACTTGAGAGCCTTGTAGGTACTTCTGTCTCACATCCAGCTTCTACACTGAAGGCTGGTAAAACAAGAAAATTTGTCCTTAAAAACCCCTCTACTCTTTATAGGGACAGATCTCCCACAATGTCAGGTTATGAAGGTTCCTTCTAAAACGTTCCATCTTCGAGAACTCCCACTCTTTACAGGCAAGTAGGCAAGGCTCATTTGCTATCAGTTTAGCAGCTGTGCTATGCAGCAGCCTCTTTTTTTGCTGAAGGAATTGATCAATAAAAATAGCTCAGGAAATTAGTAGTGGGTTGGAAAGTCTCTGTGAAAGCTTTAGTTTTTTTCTGGGTGTGTTAGCAGACACAGTCTAGAGCTGTGCTGCAATTCTGAGTGCTCAGATTTGCCTCAGATGCCAAAGTGGTAAAAATAAGTAAAAGAAGGGCTAAAACATTAATGAGAAAGGTAATATAAAATACTTATAGGATTGCTTGTGTCTATATCAAATATGTTGAGAGTAAGGACTTCGAAAAGCATTTCTTATTGGTCTTAGTAAGGGATGATGCTGCTGTGGTTCTAGACATTTAGGATGTTGGAGAAAAGTCTAAATATGTTATCAGTATGGTTTTTATTTTTTATTTTAAACAAGGACAACACAAGTAGTAATGTTTCCTGTGTCTAAAATTAGCACTGATTATTATCACACCATTCATACAATGGAAAATAAAAGGGGCATCTCTTTTGGTGACCACACAACTCTCCACAAAGAATTTATGTTTTTATCTCTTGTTTTCTGGTTGTGGTCACTTGTATGTAATAACATTGAAAAGAACAGTAAAAAGGTGTAAACTCAAAGAGTCTTCAATTTGCTGAAGACAAAACAACTTTTTATTTTCTTCTCACTTGGTTTGCTTAAATCTGAAATTCCTTTTTCGGTAGCTGTGAGAGTGTAGGTCAGGGGTGAGAAGGACTGCTGACGTGCCATCCAGACAAGGCAAAGGTAACTTGCTGCTTCAGGAAGCAAGTGCAGGAGTAAAAGGAATGGTATTATCCCTTTTGACTGAGGATGTAAGGCTATGTTTGGGTTTGATTATTCCCAGCTGGAATTAAAAAAGCAGGTAGCACATACTGCCAAGTTACAATTTTTCCCACCTTCCTGCAGCAAGAGTTTGCTGCTGTTTCTTTTGGATAAATGTTTTGCTCACTTTAGGATACTTTGTGCTTTTCATATAGCTTCATCTTAAATACTGCAGAAATTTGGCAACTTGCGTATTGAGTGAGGTACCGGTCTATTAGCATCTTGAAATGCTGTTCTCTGGTATGGCTGCCAGTGTTTTTCAAGGTTACTTTTAAGAACCAAAATCTGATACCCAGAGCTCTGTGAGGACTGTCTCCTCCCTGTGAGGTACTGCAGGTTCAGCGACTGCACTGACGGGGTGGTGGCTGTTAATTGCCATGGTCTCAGGGTGTTAGAAACTGGAATTCACTCTCCATGTGGTTCAGAGCTGTTGGAGTTTCTTAATTTCCTGAAGATGTTCTATAACCAGCAAAAAAAATAGAAAAAAATGTTACATTTGGAACTACCACTGTTGACACAGTTTATGATGAAAAGGATGATGATAGTGCCAGGAGAACTGTCCCATTGGATCAGCTGTTTGATGTGTTGTATTACTAATTACTTTTAAGAGTTTATCAAGTGTGACCCACCCAAACAGTGTCATTCTGCCAAACTAATGAAATTACTGTGTACTGTGTCCTAACACCGTTTATGTTCTAAGCTGTCACCTAAATGTCCATATGGCTCTCATAATACAGCAATACTTTCTTCAAATCTCTTTGCCTGATAGTTCTTTATGTTGTTGTGACTTCATGGGAGATTTTTTTTAATTCATATGTGAATAATACAAGCTTGATCAGCATTTTCTGTACTCTTTGAGTAAATGCAATGGACAAAAATCAGACAACTGAAGCAAGTACTGCGCAAGTAGCAGCTCTTGCCTTGTGTGGTGACTGATGCCCTTACTGCTGGAGTGAGAAAACAGTTTATACAACAGCAGAACTTCTCCACTTTGAAGTCTTGTGTATTAAATGTGTAACAGCCGTAATTACAGTTTATCATCATATGCCAGGCTGAAAACTCTGACAGGTCAGTCATCCCTCACAGAAGAGCAACTGTCTCTTTTGAAGGAGCTGACTGGACTGCTATGAGCTCTTCAAATTTGTGTCAGACTTTTAAATGTTGTTTAATGCCAGTCAGAAAGAAAGCGGATTTCATCGCTAAAGTGAAACTAGGCCTGATGGAATTATCCCAGTTCCTCGGTGACATTAAAATCAAAGCTGCTGCTGATCTCAGTATTGCTTTTATATTATCTCATCCACACTTTCAGAAATACTCCACATAGGAAGAAATCTCATAATAAAATTATATAGAATAATGTATTTATAACATTTCTATATGGAATTTGTGTTCTCTCTGACATATGTAAACGTATTCTTTTAATGAATATATATAGTTTTTATGTTTTGAAGCATTATTAATTCAGCACTGTTTGCAGCCTGTTATTCCTTCTAATTAGACAGCTGATAAATATTCCAGCATAATGACCCTAAGAACTGTGCTGTAAAGTACAAAACTGTTTTTTCAAATTCACTTTCTATTATATTTTACCAAAAGGATTCCTCTCCTTTACTAGGAAAGAGCTGTGAAGGAATTACGTAGTCTCCTGAAACCAAGCGCTGTAGAGAACCATTTAAAGACATCTTGATTCTATTAGTATTTGTAAGCCACAGGACAAACTTGGCTATCCTGGTAGTTAAAACATGGGCCTTTTTTATTACTACTTATTGGACTTATCCTGCTACAGCTTATTATCCAGGTATACAGCATATTAGTCTTCTAGTGCTAAGGGTTACTGGGTAGTTAGAAAGTCTCATTTGCAAAAATATGCTGTGGTTCACCAAAGAGGAAAAAGAGGAATTAAATAAGACTGGTGTCTGCAATACCCCAGGGAGATGTGTTACGGTTTTGACTACACT
>VZTO01011731.1:0-45624 GCA_013400615.1 Syrrhaptes paradoxus
CACACTCCTCCCGTCCAGCCCGGACCGGGACCCCGCGGCTCTGGCGGCGG
This sequence comes from Syrrhaptes paradoxus, assembly GCA_013400615.1. Classification (NCBI taxonomy): domain Eukaryota; kingdom Metazoa; phylum Chordata; class Aves; order Pterocliformes; family Pteroclidae; genus Syrrhaptes; species Syrrhaptes paradoxus. Next base: position 51 of record VZTO01011731.1, read on the forward strand.
CCACACTCCCCCCGCCCGGCCCCGCTTCACGGCGAGGGACGAGAGCCGCGGCTGACTCCGACCTGCCGCCTGCTTCCCTCCCAGCTGACAGCCCCGGGAAAGCCCCCGGCCGCCTTCCGTTAAACAAGGGATGCGCCTGCAGAAAGTGCCTCCCACGCATGAACCGGCAGCTCCGGGACACGCGAGGGGGAGAGCCGCTGCAGAACCGAGCCCCGCTGGGTGGCTGGCCCCAGCCCCGCTCCCCCGGTGGTCTCCGGAGTCAGTTCAGCTCCCCCATGCTGAGAATTACCGCCTGGGTTGGGCTGAGGCAGGTTCCACGCAGGGTTAGTGAGCTGGAGCAGCTCCGGAGGGCTCGCATCAGTCTCAAACCCACTGGCAGCAAACACCTGGGGCTTCTGCCCTGTCCCCCAGGGACATTGAGGCTTCAGCCCCAGGCCACTTGTTCCTCCTCCTCTTGCACCATCTGTGTCAAAGCAGCAGCCACATGATGCTTAGTTGCAGACAGGAGAGGGGGCAAAATAAGAGCAAGATTTAAAAAATATAACATTCCCCCCCTTCCCCCAAAAGAGCCCCTCTCCTTATTCTAATCTCTAATTTGGAAATGGGGAGAGCACAGGAAGGGAAAGGCAAGCCAGCAAGCACAATACCCTCCTTTCCTGCAGAGAGGATGTTTATTAAAGTTTGTGCAATATAGATGTTTTTAATTATTAGCCCTGCACCCTCAGGGAACTAGGGGAAAAAAAGTTACATCAGTGTAAAAATACACGGAATTTGAACTGATTTTTGCATTAGCTCAGTCTCTGCCCATTTTCCTACACAGGATTAATTTTCCTCATCAGGCATAACTCGAATTTAGTGACTGGTTTTCTCATTCACGCCCTGCTCTCTCCCAGACCCTGGCAAACTAAACGCCAAGAACCTGCTTTTGTAGAGCTCTCACTGCACAATTGCTAGGTCTTTGGAATAACTGCTTTTTATTACATGCAGTAATTTTTAGAGATATTCATGTGATGTATTTATGGAAACATGGCTGGTATTTAGCCTTAAGTACAATTACTTATTATTATTGAACAAGAAGAGGAGATTTTTCTGGTTTTCCTCTTTCAATCCTGCGGCTGGGAGGACATCATTAAAGCACTTGAACCTTTTGACACAAACAATTTATCACTGTAAATAAAAATACACTTGTGGGTGAAATCAGGAAGTATGTTAAAGGGAGAAGAAAAACAGTCGTCAAGAGTTGACCCCCTGCCCAGCCACCACAATGTTCCATCTGCCCCTGTCCCGGCCTCTCCTCAGTAAAGTCCGTCAGTCTCTGCAAGGATGCAGGGATGCCGCTCGAAGCACGGGGCTACTGCACAGAAAGGCAGCAAGCACTGCTGCCACGTCATAGACGCTCCAAGAGCTGGCTCAGGCTCCTCTGACCAAAAAAAAAAAAAAAAAAATTCTAGGCTGCAAATGCCAACAGCACCCTGTAAGGCACGCGAGCAGGCTGGCTGGTGCCTACCGAGACAGAAGTGGCTTGTGCAAAAGCAGAGCTTTGGGGACCTGGGCCAACCACAGCACCTCCAGATTTTAGACACTTCTGCTTCCAAGCAGCAGCTGGGAGCGTGGAGGGGTGTAACTCAGGGCTTGGAGCCTAGCATTCTGACCCTTGCTCGAGGTGCTGCTTTCATTCCCTGGTGTTTATCTCCCCAGCGCCAAGCAAGCAGCCTCCTTTCAAAGCTCTAACTTCACTGCGCCCAATTAACTCTAACGCGGATAAGGACTGCGATCCCCTGCGCCGGGGGACCAGAGGAGCACTACAACCCCCAGACTAGAGCATCTTCCTGAAACACCAACATCTTCCTTCAACTCCATCTCATTATCTGCTTCAGCAGTAGCCCTCTGGGGACATGACACCTCGTGCCTATGGGACAACCGTACGTCCCTCTCCTGCTCTATGTAGCGTTGCTGCAGCCGTTGCTAGGACAGTTTGGATTTCTGCCTTTCATCACAGCTTCATCTCTGGGACTGTTTAAGAGGGAATCTTCCCCGTGTCTTTCCATAGCTCTTACTTTATTTGCAGCTGCGAGGGGTGGGAGGGAAGCCTGCCAGGCCCAGAAGTCACTGGAAGGCTCCGTGCATCTCACTGTGTGCCACCCTCAAACAATTATTTCTCCTCAAAGAAACCTGTTATGGACTGTTCTCCTTAGAGGAAGATGCTCTATGGGGGAAGAAGGTAGTGGGGGGGGAGCTCACCATTCCTCCCAAATTCAGCAAGTACAGAAGTGTCCCGTGCATGGACAAAAGCACATTTAGAGGATCATAAGATTCTCTAAAGTCAACTTGCTGCTCCTCCTGTCAGCACAATCGACCATCTGCATCCCACCTGGTCCCTCTTCTTCAATAAGGCAATGGGGTACGGGCAGGGGCTGCCTGCTGCCTGTTCTGTCTACCTGCCCGCAAGTGCAATCTCCCATTAAAAAACAGGCTGCTTGTCATGGAGATGTGTAAAACGGCTCCTCCAGAAACCAGGCAGACGAATTTTTGGTAGCTGAGGGAAAAGAGACAGAAGAAGGTACCCAACCCGCTGACAAACACTAACCTGCCCCTCTCCCTCTAGCATCCCGTATTCCGGCATCATTATGGCAGACCCTGATTTTGTGACTTGCGAGAACAACTGAAAAGGAAGCCTGCCAAAAAGAGCACCAAATGTGCAACACAAAAGGTGAAGGCTTGGGCAATACGTAGTTTCCACAGCTTATCAAACTGGCAGCTCATATCACGAGTCTGAGGGAGGACACAGAAACGGGACCAGCGAAAATATCAAACGCACACAGAGATAAAAGTAACGCTGAGCAGGTTTGGGGTCTGTTTTTTTGGAACACGTGTTCATCAGTGTGAAAGCAAAGGTTGAGGAGTTAAGAAGCTTTCCATAATCACACCACCTCAGGACTCTTGGGGAAGGGAAACTTTCAGCTCCTTAAACCCCGGGAGCAAAGACCACAAAAAGGCTGGTCTTTCCTGGCACGTTCACCCTCTGCCGAGCTGGGATTTTGCAAAGGATTTCTTCTAGCCTGTTCTTATTTTCTGTTGTTATAAGAGATCCCTATTTTTCCTGCCAGAAACTGCAAGCCTTATTTGGAAAGCAACCCAAGTATGCTCCAAAGTGTGTGTGCTGTGACCATTTCCTGTTAAATATAACTCCAGATTTCTAAAACTGTACAAATAAGCACCCTTTTTGTACTCCGGGTGCTTATTCCACACACTGAAGCCAGAACACCACAAAAGAACTGTCCCTGAAAGTATCTGCTCCAGCACATCCCTCACCAGTGGCATGAAGAGAAACAGGGTGGGGGAATACTTTGGATCACAGTAGAAAAAGAAGTGGAAGAGGATCCGGGACACAGGGTACTCTCATGCCAGCAAGGACTTGGGTTCTCAGCCAAAGCAAGCAAGATATGCCTCTCAGCTCTAAAGCTATCACTACGGCTTGCCATGAGATCTTCCAACTTCTGTTTTTATTTCTATAGGAAAACCACTATTAAATTGTAGTTAAGGTCAAATTATATAGATCATAAAACACAACACAATGTTAGTCCACATTGCCTATGCCTCAGTGACTTTGAGACCAGATTTTCTTTATTTGCCACAAGGAAGGAAACTTCCAGGGATGTGCAAGTCAGGCACCTCTCTTCCCCATTCAGCACGAGGAAGCAATGATCCCGTAGGCTAAATTCTGCCCCTTGTCTGTACTTAATGCAACCCCACCATCTTCAGAGGCCCGGTGTAAGTACCCCAGCAGAGAACCGCTGGCAGAAAGAGAAAAGTCTACCCGAGCCTGTACACAAATCCCAACTCCAACCATGTAGTCATGTTGTGAAGAAGGGAGGAGGTGGAAGGAAGATGAGCACGTGTTTGTCTCGCGTGAGACCTAAGCGGTATAAATAAAGGGTCTCAGGGGAGTGCACCACCACTCGCCTTTCTCCTGGTAAACCTTCATTGTGCATTGAGGGCAATTCTCCTGCACAAACTGAAGAGCTGAACAGACCTTGAAGGAAGGTGACTAACCTCAATGGTTGCTTAAAAGATTTATTTATTTCCTGGGCACCCTGACAATAAAATTGTGCAACCATCAGCTAGCAAACAATATTGGTTGGGTTGGAACTAGATGATGTTTAAGGTCCTTTCCTATCCAAACCATTCTATGAGTCTATGAGTATATACACTGCCCTTCCAAGACTGTCACAGGGTGCTCCATAAAAAGAGGGAAGCAGAATAGGCAGGAAGAACAGGAGCAGCTTACTGGTGCGGACAGAGTTCTAGCATGAAAAAGTGGCTTCAAGCCCTCTGATGTGAGAGGGGAAAAGGTGTGAGTCCAGGGGTGGACAGGCACGTTTTACACAGGGACACTGGGAGAAAACTAGATTTAGTGGTTAATGCAGACAAATCAGTCAAGAGATTCAAGCTCTACTCTTAGTTTTGCTGCTGATATGGTGAAATGACCAGGGAAATTCTGTTTTCCTGTCTCTGCACACACGGTGGTCTTGGTTTACTCTGTGGACTCATTATTTCATTTCAGGTTGTTCAGAATGCTGTGATCCTTGGATGCCAGGTGCTACAACAAATGCCATTTCAGAGACGATGAAGAAAGTCAACGGGCAGCTTAATAAAATCAATCCAAAAGCAAAGCAAAAAGAAGCCACAGAGGACAGGTCAGAGTCCATCCTTCCACTTACACCGGGAGAGAAATCTGGCTATTTAACACAAACTCAGCTTTCAGGAGACGTTAGGATTTCAAATAACCAAGACAAAATGGAATGAGACAGAAGTAATACATTCAGACCAAAAATGACTGAGGTGGATTTCCCACCTGCATTTTGAAGATGGTTACAGGGAAGTTTAGGGATTGAAAAGTTGTCAAAGTAGAAGCAAATTTCAGGTTCCTGGCCTGGGAGCCATTAAACACTTTGAAGATAAATACTTTTTAAACACGAGGGACAAAGTGAAATAAAGTATCTTCCATGAAGAAGTCACTGACTTGAATCAAGAGTGGGAAAAGAGACGGAGACAACAAAGATTCCTGATACTGCCTGGAAAGTGGCAATAGCAGAGAGTAGCAGAAGAGAAAGAAATCACAGAAGTCCAGAACACCTGACAACAGGGTGGAGGTCAGAGTCTCTAGTCCAGCCTCCTGCTGGAAGCAGGGTCAGACCAGGGCGTTCAGGGCTTTCTTCAGTCAGGTCTCGAAAACCTTCAAAGCTGCACAAACTTTCTGGGCAACCTATTCCAATACCTGATTATCCTAACAGCAAAAAAGGTTCTCACTTGCAGTCAGAACCTTTAATTTTAATTTTGGCTCTTTGTGCTGAACTTGCCTTTTCATTTCAATTACCCCCACACTGCATGCTCATACACAAGTGCTTTCAGAGTGGTGCTGCAGCACTGTTTGCTATTCAACCTGCGCAGCAGAAGAAAAAAAAAAATCTTCCACAAATAATTAGCTGAGAGCTACTTCCCAAAGCCTGCTTGGATAGTTGCAGTTAAACATCACAGTTACCCAAGAAGTGAGGACTGTGAAGATACTGCAGAACAAAGCACATGCTATTTCCTTTCTGTTCTTCAAAAGGAAACTTTTACTTCACCCTTCTTTGCTATTACTTCACCCTTCTTTGGCTATTGGGTTCGAGTTCTTTTGTTTACCTTTTCGGTGTCTCTTGTTCCCTCTCCCTTGGCAACTGAAATATAAAATGAACACGTGGCAATTTTTTTTTTTTTAAACAGATGTTGCCAGAAGCTCTGATGCACTACATGTAGCTTGGAAAGGCAAGGGACTTGCAAGCCCTAAACTTACCCTTTTCCACATTAGGTGTCATATATTTAGAAAATTCAAAGCTGGCCACATCCCTCAGCTGGAATGTATCACGATGCTGCCTAAGACCCTCCTACACGTAGCTCAGGGTGATGTTTTGCCGGGCAGAATTTAAGGACCCACTAACAGCAGTTTATAAAGATGACAACCGCTTCTTTTCACAGAGACTCAATTAGGTAAATATATACAGCAAATAAAAAAAAATAGAAAAGTGGCAAACTAAATGAGATGTCCCAAATTACATTTTTTCAGTGTGGCAGAGGGTCAATTTTTTTTGTTTGTTTTAATCTTGGTTAGCTACTTTGAATCTCGCTATTGTACATAAAAACCTAAGCAAGGTTGTTCATGGCTCCTTGAAAGATTTTAAAGATTCCATAGTTACTAATGTTTATTGTATAACGAAGACTTGAGAGAACGCCAGAGCTCCATTTTTATAAACTTTCTATGTGCTCTGGTATGTTTTCCTCCGAGTTCCAGTTCCCCAAGTCACATGGCTTCACAAGACTCTCCAATTTTGTAGATTTTTTTCTTTATTTCTCTTTCAGTTACAATAAGCAGCTTGAAAACATAACCCAGAAAAGTTAGTGTTATTGTGACAAAAACCTCAAAAGAACAAAATAATTAAATTTGCAGGGAGGCTAGTGCTTTGTTTGTAGAGGGAGGGAACAATTCAAAACTGGAAAAAAAAATCTTCAGGTTCATAACAAGTCCTCTGAGAAGGTATTAAAGTAAATATCTGATTCCAACCGCCACTTTTAAAAAGCGATGCTAGGACTCTCACTATTTAAGCAGAGCCTTCCCTTTGTCCTATTCATAGCACATGCAACAGGGGCTCAACATATCCACAGACAAGCACTAATTCCTAATCTCTACTAGGCCAAGCAAAAGGCTCTCCGTGTGTTAGACAGAATTACATCACGGTGATCTAAACTGACAGTGAAAAAACCAGACAGTCTTCTCTTCCAAATCTGCAAGGCCACTCTAAGCCTGCTATGAAAGAAGAGAGAGAGAGCTAGCAAGAATTCAGAGGAAAACTATTTCCACTAATTGTTACAAATAATATTATTTTACGCTTAAAACCTCTTTTCATAACTGAATCATTTCTCGTCCCGCCCGGCTCATCTTTGGGCTGAAGTAGAAGGGTACACGTGTCCTTTTAGGTACATTTTTTTTGCTTTGATACCTCATGCTGTACAGTCCTCCACCCACACACATTGTTATTGTCTTCTGGATTAACAGAACAGTGCCCTGAGCAATCCGAGTTTTCAAACAAAAAGGGGGTTAACATTTCTTAAATTTCCAAGAACTTCCAAACTTCTCTAATCACCACTAGCTCTCATTTTTACCCACAGTTCTGCCACAATCAAAAGAGCCACCAACTCAGTTTATTTTCATGAATCTATTTATAAAGAGCAGGTGTAGAATGTTAAAGTTTCCCTGATGCTCCTTAACCAGCTTTACTTTTAAGCAACCGTGACATATCTCCAACTTGCCATTCTCCAGAGATTTCAAGCGTCCTTGTAAAACCACGCGCCTCAATCCCAGCAGGCTATACCAACTGCTGAAGCATCCACTCTGAAAACAAACGCATACGCAATAACAGGCCAACCATAACATATTCCCATCCGTCCTCTCACCCTGCCTGCTCTGTCAGTTCACCTTCTCGGCTCTCCTTTCAACTGCTCCAACACAGGGTTACATTCAGCTTTATCACCTGCACAGAGATAACAGCAAACTTACTTTCTGCTGTGCAATGGGAACAGTCGGGGCCTGACTTGCAAAGAGCAGAGCCCTGCTCCCCTCTCCGGGAAGGGCTGGGGAGGTCTGGCAGCCCACACTGTCTCCAGTGCCCGCTGGAAAGACACAAAGACCCCCACTCCTCACTCGAGGCTGCAGCTGGGGCAAGCAGGAACAAGTCTATCTTGACTGCTCCCAGCCCCTCATGCCACTGGGGCCTCCCCAGACTTTGCCTCTCTCCCTTCTTTGCACCAACTCCAACCCTTACTCCTTTCTTCCTAACGTGACCCTTGTATCCATCCTGGGCCCCATGTCTGTGCTCCTGCCACACGGCCTGGCCTAAGCTTTGTTTGTCACTCATCTTTGGCAAATATCCAGTTTATTTTGTGAAATACCCAGTTTAATTCTCAGTGCCAGGAACGCAGGAACGGACAAAAACACAGAACCAGGAACAACAGGAAGAGAACCAGCAAGTGGTACAACTGCAGGTGGTACCACCCGAGCTGAGCAACAGCCAGCGAGGTGTTCAGCCTTCCTCTGAAATAAGGATCTTGACTGATTTTTTCAGCCAACCCACTGCAAAACCTTTGAAACACCAGCAACCAAAAGTAGCAGGGGTGGGGGAAAGGGATGGGGGAGTGATGCTACATGCCAATACGCTAAACCAAGCCTGACATTTGAATGATGCAAGAAGCTTATTCCAGTTATCCGTTCCCAGACAAAAAATATGCCAGAGGTTAGCTTTATGAAAGCTAGCCTTACCTGCCTTGTGGTATTTGCTGTGAGATATGACACCAGTAACCATCCTTTAAAACCAGAGTCCTCATACGTGTGGGTCAGACAGCACTTTTACCAGCTTTGACAGTGACCCCAAAAAAACAATTATCAGCTTAATAACACAGGGACAAGGCTGGGTCCTGCCACCTCCAAGCTGAACAGTAACAGTCAAAACAACACAGGGTTCCAAGTCTTTCCTCCTTAACCTCCAGTTAGTTCCTACTAAACGCACAGCTACAGCTACGAGTACCAATTGGCATAATATCAGCACTTGCTTCCAGAAATTTTCACTCACAGATTTTTTTGGTGCAGGTAGAAGGTACGGTGTACAGGTAAGTTATATGGGGAGATGCTTTTACCAGAATCACCCCAGTCTGTGACACAACAGTCACTTATGGAACTGTCTGTTGGTTTTGGTTTTGTTTGAGTGTTTGTTTTCTTTTCTTCCATTTAGTGCTAAACAGCTCTACCAGTTCCATCCCCAAACTTTTCCCAAGTGCTTCTTTCTCATCTGTGAAAAATTTTTAGAAAAGATGACAAAACCATTGCTGGAAAACGGTTCCAGACACTCTGCTGCTGAGTGCAAGAGAATCTGGTACTACTTCCATTTTGCGTCAACACGTAAATCCCATTTTACTTTACAATTAAATTAAACAGCGTCATTTAAGGGAGGTCGCATGAATATTACTGTGCTATTCAATCCTCTCAAAGGCAAAACTTTTCCTGTGAATCATCATTTCTCCATGTCTTACAGCTACTGAACCAATCCCTTCCCTTCTTCCAGTGCTGTTTTTCCATTGAAGTTAAACTCACTATGATTTCCTCTAACTGAGCCTTTTATAGTCCATTTTTCTCCCAGGTTTCTCCCTGTTTTTTCTGCCGCTGCTTTGCAGGCGCCTCTTTTGTGACTCTAGCTGGACATAGCTTCTTGCCTCAACCCCTGTTCCTCACAAAAGAGTGACGTGCTTCCGTCGCTGCCTCAGCAACACAGCCGGCTCCCGTGGTACGGGCAGCCCCCACACCCGCCCGGCTGCTGTACCCACCTGCCCCTTGGGCTCCGCGCAGGAACCTGCTCCTGGGGCCACCTGCTGCTCCTCCTGGGGTTTCTTCCCAGGTCCAACAATTGCCAGAAGTGCAATTAAAAAGGCTTCATTAAGGCAAGAGCATTGCTAAGACTAAGTGTAATGACAAGTTTTCTCCCCTTGCCCCAGTCTAAATCCCGCTACCATTCTGCTTTATTTATCTATACACCAACAGGTAGGAAATTACACCCCCCGCCTTCTTTGTAGAAGCAACTTCTTTAACTCTCCCCAAAACACAGGAACTCACAGACACAAAGTTCCAGTACACCCAGATTAAACAAAAGGGGTTTTTTTTAATCAGCTAAAGTCAATAAATTAGCACACCGTTACTCACAAGGCACGTTATTTGCATGCTAATATATCTCGTAATAATTTGCAAAATATTAGTAATATATTCAAGACTTGAAAGATCTACCAGATGCAAGACTGAGCAAAATTGAACCAGTCGTGAGAGGCAAGTGACATCTACCAGCAAGTTCAAATAAAAGTATCTGTACCAAATGGTAACTGCTAGAAAGGATACTCGTATTTCTGAGCAACTGCTGGGAAAATAATACCAGAGCTTGTGGAGGTAGAAACACCAAGGATCACCTAAATGAAGAAAAAGAACCACTTCGGCTTTAACATGCATCAGTTTCCTTGTCAAGCCATTAACCATCGTATTTGAAAGGTCATGGCAGGCTGGTGAAGTTCCCACTGACTGGAAAAGGGGAAACATAACCCCCATTTTCAAGAACAGTAAAAAAGAAGACCCAGGGAACTACAAGCCAGTCAGTCTCACCTCTGTGCCTGGCAAGATCACGGAGCAGATCCTCCTGAAGGTTCTACTAAAGCACATGGAAAATGAAGGAGAGGTGATCAGTAACCAGCATAGCTTCACCAAGAACAAATCATGCCTGACAAACCTGGTGGCCTTTTATGATGGAGTGACAGCATCAGTGGACAAAGGAAGAGCATCTGATGTCGTCTACTTGGACTTCTGCAAAGCGTTTGACACTGTCCTGCATGATATCCTGTTGGCCAAACTGGAAAAACATGGATTTGATGGATGGACCACAAAGATGGTCAGGGGCTGGAGCACCTCCCGTACGAGGACAGGCTGAGAGAGTTGGGGTTGTTCATCATAGAGAAGGCTCTGGAGAGACTTTCTAGCACTTTCCAGTGCTGAAAGGGGGCTACAGGAGAGATGGGGAGGGGCTTTCTACAAGAGCATGTAGCAGCAGGATGAGGTGTAATGGATTTAAACTGGAAGAGGGCAAATTTAGACTAGATATTAGGAAGAAATGTTTTCCTGTGCGGGGGGTGAGGCAGTGGCCCAGGGTGCCCAGAGAAGCTGTGGATGCCCCATCCCTGGAGGGGTCCAAGGCCAGGCTGGATGAGGCTTTGAGCAACCTGGGCTGGTGGGAGGGGTCCCTGCCCATGGCAGGGGGTGGAACTCGATGATCTCTTAAGGTCTCTTACAACCCATCCTGTGATTCTATGATTCCTATAAAACAAAATAAACCCAAAACACTAATAAAGCCTGACTACTTTTCCTTGTTAGAATTAAAACCTTAAACACAAATCTTCTAGCAACCCAAAATCTTCTATACAGGTAAAATATTCTAAACAAAGAAGATCCTCCCCCTGCTTTGGCTCAAACTTCTCCTCCTTGACTACTGATACATCTTTTTCAACCTAACTCCCCAATTCTCTTCTACTGATCTCACACCATGAGACCTATAGGGCAACATGAGTTCGCAGAAGGAAGATGGGGGGAAAAAGGTCACTAGAATTATTAGGCACACAGGACTTCTCCATTTAAGATGGTCATGTAAATCACAAGATTTTAATAGCAGATTTTTAAGACATAAACAGTCTTTCTGTTAAAGCTAAAGGACAGCTAAATATAAAGCCACATGCTGAATTCTCTCAGGTATAATTCCACATCCAGGATAAGCCTGTAACCCAAAATTATTCTTCTAAAACTAAGAATTTCTAAAATGAAAAGAGCTCTTGAAACCAGCCCTAAACTTGGGACTCTAGACTCTTGTCTTAATTACCAGCCTAGCACAAGCACCTAGGGTTCAGAGACCAGCTCCAGGTGTCTCCTGGGCTCCTCTGCAATCCCTCCCCAACAGGCTCTACTGACCAGGACCCTCCCTTCCACTCCAGATGCAGTCTCATGGCCCACAATAAATACCGCAGCCTCCCAGTAACACAGACTCCACTGGAATAGCTTCTAGGCCAAAGGCCCATAAAAAACAATAATCAAACTAAAAAAAATCACCAGCAAACCCCACCACGCTACACAACACAGCCTAACACCGCCTTCTTTCAAGGTTAGAGCAATTAGAAAGAGGAACAGAGGCCTAATCCTGCAGCTGGGTTTTACTTTCCTATCTCTTCTTTATCTGTTTTCATATTTTAATACAAATAACACCTACTTAATTCTTGCGCAGCCCCATGTTGCAAAAGTTTGACAGGCTCTGGGCCTCTCACTAACATGCTCTTGGACAAGTTAGACTCGTTACATCCTGGGTCAACATGCCTTTTCTCAGCCCACTTTAACAACCCCTTTTCCAGCTCCGTCAGTGGCGCACGCCTTTGTCAAGATTTAACAGCATTTCCATAGTGTAACGCTGCAGAGAGGTGGCTGGTATCGTGCTTGATCCCCAGGCTGCTAAAAGGCTCCTATTTCTTGTTACCTATAGTTCTTGCCAGGCTATGTTTGGGTGCCTATTCTGGCTAAGGACGACACCAATGAATCTGCAACTTCTTTCTTTCTAGCAGCAAGGAAAGTGTGAAGGTGGTTTCCAAACCCTCTCTTTACTGCTTGCCAGTTTCAAAACACCCATGAGGACGTTTGCCAGAGTCTTGCTGTTTTGCTTTAAGGTTCATTTCATAAGCTATGTGCAGTATAGGCCCGAGGATTTCCTTCTGTAGAATTCTTGAAGACAAAACAAAGTTGAACCATTGGTGAGTGACTTCTTTCTTTCTAAAGAGAACAGCATGTTCACATAAATCTGATATTCTACAGAAAGCCACACCTCAAATTGTCAGTTACCCTCCCAGAATGGTGAATGAACTTTTTAAACCACACACGCACGCTCAGCTTGAACACTTTGGACTGGTTTCAATGCCACTGCTGACTACTCTAACCATCTGACTGGTAGTCACCTGGGTGAATTACCCGAATTCTCACAGCAGCACAATCCTCAGTGCACTTGTAGCAACTTAACATGCTTCTATATGCAAAGGGAAGAATATGTTTTGGGAAAGGCAGTATCAGCTGAAATACTGCAACTGATAAAACATCCCCATTTTCTCTGAAAAGGTGTAAACTGCACAGGCGGGCTTGTCCGAGACGGCGCTCTGCTCTGATAACAGCTATGAAACCCAAGGTTACACATCTCTCTTCTAACAGACCACACCGTCTTGAGAAGCAGCTTAATGTGAACTGGAAAAAAAGCATAGCTACTTGACTATGAACAACTGCCCTTATCCTACCAAAAATGAGTTACTACTGTTACCATTGTGCTACGTTACTGTTGCTACATTATTGTTATGTTATGATCCAATTCCAGATCGAGAGGAAATCTCTTCCCTTTCCCCCCACCTCTTCCTTGATCATCCCAGCCTAAAGTGAGCCCACAGAAAAAATGAGGAACATAATAACCTTTTAACACATAAGAAGTAGTGACACAATTTTTTCACCTTTTCAGGCAGAACTGGGAGAGAGGAGGGAAAGAAGACAGCAAGAAATTAGCTTAACTTGCAGTGAAGGAGGAGACAGGAGTATGTGTCACACTATTAAGAGTGAAACACCAGAACAATTTATACAGGACAAACACAAAGCAACCTTTCTTAACCACTTCTTAGCAGCCACTTAGAAAATCATCTTTCAGGAATGATCTAAGCTTACTATATCCCGCTGCAGTGGCAAAGCTCAGACTACATGGTTAACCATGGCCTCTGCCATCCTACATTTACAGGCCTCCAGATATTGTTACCTCCACATCTAGCAACAGCTTCTCCTGCACCTGTCACTCTGATCTATGACAAACTACACTACCGTGGAAAGAAAACACTGAGGTTTTTTTGTGGCTTGAGTACGTGGGTGGGCCATGATGCACGAAAATCCACGTACAAATGTTTTTTCTAACAGCTTAAACCTAAACAGGCAAAGGTTTGGAGATCTAGAGCTTTAGCAGACACACAGATGCAAACTACATTACTGCTTCCTTTCCTGCCTTGCCTCTGATGTATATTGCTGTACCACAGGGACAGATATCCAACCCACCTACGAAACCATACCTGGAACACCACTTTCCAATACGATTCGAGGGGAAAAAGCACCATTATACTATCTCTTAAATTGTCTTCTAACTGAAAACAATTGTGTAGCATTTGGATAGCAGCAGTAGGAAAAATGGAGACTAAAGCATCAGGCAGCACCTTCACTTGCCTTACTAAACAGAGAAGTGTCTCCTTCAAACTCCTTGGGACTGTGAATGTCTCTAATTTTCGCTTCCCAGCCCCCGAGTTGTGAATTTGGATTCAAATGCTGAACCACAGCTGTGAATTGAAGGGCCCTGGCTCATCTCATCAGTTATGAGTGAACTGCTGTCGCTATTACTAATGCTCCCAGCACAACCTGCTCTCTTGCTTCTCATCTTTCAGTGGAAGGAATTGCTCTTTGCCAGCTGGGAATGCTTCCTCCTGTTTGGGGAAGGCCACCACGGTAAGCACCACTTATCATGTATCAAACCACTTCAGCTGTAGCCAAACTGGGCCCAAGGATCACGAACTCGCTGTGCTTAACCCTCTTCAGTTCTGCTAGGCTGCTGGATCACACTGTTCTATAAATAACATGCAATAAAACCACACACAGGACTAGAAAGCAGTAAGAAGGCAGAATTTCCCCTCTGTCACACAGAGGCTCTACCTGAAGAGCCACAGAGGAGGCAAAAACCCCTTCTCCAGAGCAGCCCATGACCGGAGTCTCCGCTTTTGGGCCCAGCAGCGGTGCAAGAGGAGACTATTACACTCGAGCTTCAACTCCGAGAGTCCGAAGCAGACCAGCCTTGGACACAGGCCGGGATCTACCACCAAGCCGAGGGCGGAGGAAGGGAGGCCTGCGAGCCCTCCTCAGCCCCGTCCCCTCAGGGCCGGCCCGGGAGCCCCGGCCGCCGCAGGGAGGGGACGCGGGCCATGACTCATGGGTTTTGCCCGCTCCCCGCCGCCGATGCGGCGCGAGGCGGCCGCTGCCCGAGGGAGCGGTAGCAGTGGAGGCTGGCGGCGGGCCCGCGGCCCTCGCGGCAGGCCCCGCACCCCGGCTCCATAGCGGGAGGGGGGAAGGGGGGGGGGCGCCCCGCGGCACATGACCCAGTCCGCACCAATGGGAAGCACTGGGACCATAGAGCAGAGCCGGGCGCTGGCTAGACACTTCGCCCGCGGAGCCTGTCTCTCTGCTGCCGCCATCTTGTTGGAGGCAGCGAAAGCCGCCCGGCCTCAGAGCCCGGCCCGCGCCCTCCGCCCGCGTGCCTGAGGCGCTCCCCGCCGCCCGCCGCCCTCCCCGCGCGGCCGGAACCACCGAGCACCAGGACCGGCTTTACCTCTAGTGGGCCCGCAGCGAAGCCTAGGCTGGGTACGAGGCCGAGGGGCCCGCCGCCATCTTGGTAAAGAAGAGGGATGTGCGTGACCTACCAACGTACGGATAGCCCCTCCCTCGCGTACCCTTGGCCGGCGGGCTGCGGTGGCAATGGGGGAGGTGCAGGCGCGCCGGCCGCTGCGCCGCACTCCGGGCACCGCCTCGGGGGCGGGGCCTGAGGGGCGGGGCGGGGCGGAGCGGCTCCTCCCCTTCCCTCCTGACGGTGCGCGCGCGCGGGAGCGGCGGTGGGGGTCGTTGGCTGTGTGAGGTGAGGGGCGCCGCTCTGCCCCGGCGGGGCTCGGGGGGGTCTGTCTGCGCGGCCCCTCTCTGGAGCGGTGGCAAAGGACAGCCCCTGCCCCAGCTCTCCGGAAGGGCAGTCCCGCGGGATGGGCTCGGAGGGCCGGGGCTGAGGGAGGAAGGGGCTGAGGGAAGGCGGCGGCGCGGGCGGGAGGGAGGGGTGCTGAGGAGATGCCGGTGAGGAGGAAGCGGGCCGATGGGGGCGGCGGTGGCTGTAGAACCGCCAGCTGCTTGAGGGGGGCGTGAGGGGTTGGGTAGCGCGGGGCCTTGGGGCCGCGAGTTCCCGGCGGCGGGAGGGCCTTGGAGATGCGGTTCGCTCTTTGCGGAGCGGGCGGGGTGGTCGCTCCGGTGCCGTTCGCACGCAGCGCTTCAGCAGACGCTCTTGTAGCAAACTGCAGGCGGGTTGTTGAAACCGGAGGGTGAAAGGAACACGATGGACCAGCTCCAGAGGAAAAGCCGGACTGCTCCGAGGCTGTGTGCTCCCGCCTGTGTGGGAGCGCTCAGCCGCTGGCCTGAGGGGAATGCTGTGGGAAAGATCTTTCGTGAAACATTTCTGTGCTTGGTCCGTATATTAAAACATAATGTAACTGCAGCCATCTGCATAAATGTTTCTCCTTCGTTTCCTGGTAGCTGTGAGAAACTTTCCTCCAATCTTAGGCTGCCTCTGAGAAGTCGCTGGGTGACAGACGAGCCTTGTGAAGTAAAAGAATGTTCTTCTGTGTTCTAGCAGGGTCTAGTTTTGTTTGGCGTTGGAAATCTCTCCTGGAGAATGGTTAAGCAGGGATCAGTGACATCACTCATCGGGAAACACTCTTGGAAGAGTTGCTGCTGGAGCAATCTTGCATGATGATAAAAGTCTCACAGATAACCTTTTCAGTTGTCAAGTACTTCATAGGTCACAGACCAGCATATTGACTGAAATGTAGATATTGCAGATGCTGGATTTTATTTTTAGTGTGAAATTTCAGTTGAGAGGTGTGTTACTCAGTTTTTAGTCCATGTGTGTCATCAGGATGACAGATTTTTGTCATTAAGTTCAGCTTCATGCGGAAAGACACCAAACTGCCTCAGTGTTTAGCACCTCTGGTCTGTCCCTCCCATCAAAAAGCTTCCTCAGAACTGACCTCTTCCTTAGTGTGGGCAGCAGGGGGAAAAAGCAGCTTGGTAGCTGTGAACAGTGAAGTAATCATGGTGAGCTAAAAAGTTATATCTTAATAAACCTGACTGAGGTTGCACTTGTATTTATATACTTATATGGTAGCTTTGAGAAGCAAACACTATAGTTGTCGGAAATCATCACCAGTTTGAAAACAACTTTGCCTTCTGCCTAGCCCAAAAAAGTGGAGCTTTTTTTCATCTGACACTGGGTGGTTTGTGTTGACCTCAAGGTGGCTTTTTGATGGGAGGGACGGACTGAAGGGTGCTGTGTATTGAAGCGATTTGGTGTCATTTCACATGTAGCTGAGCTGACGGACAAAAATCTGCTTGGAAGATGGAAGGAATCAGGCGGTGATAAATTCAAATCTGTAGACTGAAAGCAGGAGTGAGCTAGACAGATAAGAGGTGACTATGGCGTATCGGCTCTGAGTGTGGGAACAGACACGTTTCTGGTTAGAGGGCAAGCCAGAGGAGGGACTAGAAAGGGGGCTTGGAGCACTCATCACTTGAAGATACAGCATACGCTGATGTTTTTATATTGCCATAGTAAATTATATGATCTCTTGAACTCCAAGTTAGTGTGACAGAAGTGTTGGCAGGTTTTTGTTTGTCAAGAGACTTTGTTGCATAGAGGTGTGTTTATTTTTTTTCCTGTCTGCTTTGTATTTCAAAGTGATGAAGCTGCATGTGAAAATCTTATCTTGGGAACAGAAGTGACTGAGTTTGCAAGCATCCAGGTGAAAGAGGAGGAGAAAATGTTTCATTTTGAAGCTGTCAGCCCTTTATAGAGTGCTCGTGCGTGAAAGGAAATGTTGAGGGAAAGGAGGCTTAAAAAGAAAAAATTATATACAGGACCTGGCTTTTTTTAATCTTTGACAAAAACTGTTTCCTGTAAATAGTAAGATGTCTTTAAGCAGTGTGTTTGGTTTGGTTAGTTTCCGGAAAGGATGTGAACTTTTTTTTTCAGGCTTCAATATGGTTTGTCATGTATCTGGTGCCTTTAGCACCCCACATCCATGTTACTTGAATTTACTGTACAACTATGTTAATAGGAACAATGGTTGCTGGAAATTCTGCCCCTTTTTAGTACCAAAGAGTCAAATACTTGTACTCTGTGAAGCCATTGACACAGTTTCAAAATCTGGACATCCAATCAAAAACTCTCCTTTTTTAATTTAGTGCACAACAGTGGATATTATATTGTTTTCGGGTTTTTTTCTTGTACAATTTTTAGTAAGCTGAAAAACATTATTCTTTTTCCAGATTTGTTCCTGATCTTCCATAAAAATGTCAAAGGTAAGAATAACATTTCTGTCTTCCAGTGTAACAATGTGAAACAGATATTTTGTTTTTAAATATTAATCTGCAGGGGCAGAATGTGTAACATGCATTGTGTTTGATGGTGATGTGTATGCTAAATTTATGGGTCACAAATAAGAAGGAATTCCCATTCATAATATTGAACATAATTAATAATAATAATAACAAAACATAGTATCGAAAAACTGAGTGATGTAAAACATACATTAAAGTAGTTTTCTGTAAGTATGAACCTCTGCAGTTAGTGAATGCTCTTGGAAGGATTTGATTTTGGTCATGGAGCATACAAGCTCCCTGGTGCATTTTCATTGAAACTTCCATTCTGCTACTGTGTTTTGAGCAGGAATCATTTAAGAAAAGGATGTTCTTAGATTTAATTTCTTCATTTACTGATAGAGTCAAGTGATCTTCTGGTAAAATCCTTCATAAACAATGTGGTTGCTTAAAATATTACTGACATGCTGGGATTTGTTGGTCCCCTGCATTTTGTATAAGGGGTAAAACATCCGTGTTAGTTTATTGGAGTGAGATGACTGATAAAGGGCGCTTGTGTAGTGTGTTTGAAGAGGGAAACTAATAGATCTAGAGAGTCCTCTGCAGTATTTGTGGTAGTGGGCATTTGAAACATTTGTGTAAATTCCCCTTTCCCACTGCCCCGCCCCTTGCAGAGATCTCTAGAGAGGACTTCCAGCAGATGGCTGTCACTTCACCAGTCATTCTGGCTTTTCATTTGGGTGTGCTAAAACCAGATTATAAATTGTCTCCTTTTTATTTAAGTCCGTAAACATTGGACACGAGCTTTTTTTTATTTTAAATGTACGTGAAAACACTTTATAAAGTGTGTGATTAGTGAATGCACTTTGATAAATAAATGTTTGGAATTTTGCTTCTTTTTTACGTCAGGTGATCTTGGCTGGATAGCTGAATAAATGAGACTCTTTTTAAAATTTTTTTAAAACACTAGGTGAGTGCAGTTGTTCTGTAGTTCATTGTGAAACTGTTGAGTGGTAGGAACACCTGTGTAGTTTTCTTCCTATATGTCGTGTAGCTTCAAACCATTTGAAAGAACTGAGGAAAGCAGTTATACGAACAAGTATGTCTTGAGTGGTTCCTTATAACTGTCTTATTGTACTTTTAGCAACAGCCTGCTCAGTTTACCAATCCAGAAACCCCTGGCTATGTTGGATTTGCAAACCTTCCAAATCAGGTTCACCGGAAGTCTGTGAAAAAGGGGTTTGAATTTACTCTCATGGTGGTTGGTAAGGAAACGTTTTATTCTCTTTCTCAAAATTAGTACTTGCTCACAGGGAATTTGGAATTAAGATGGATGTTGCTTCCACTATTGTAAGGCTTCAGCTTGTGTCAGAAAGCTCTTCTGTACTGTAGCATTTAACTTTCTTTTATAGTTTATTAATTCATGCAGTTGTTTTCCACGCTACAAACCATGTTTGAATGCATTCATAAGTTTGTGGGTGAAGTGAAGAAATTCTGTTCCGGACTCCAGTGATCTTTACTTTCTTCCTTCTCTTCTGCCTTACAGGATTCACACATTCCATTTAAAATATTGTTTAAAACTATTTTTGCATTTGAATACAATCTTTGTTTGCTTGCTTGTTTTGATTAAGAGAATAGTGTTGAGGAAACTATTCTATTTAAAACGTTGGTTATGCTTCTGTAGTTCAAAAGAGTCTGAACTCTGGTCTTTCCAACCCTTCTGTATACTCTTGTAAGAGAAGAATGAGAATTGAATTAGTTAGTTTTGATGTGAGCTGTTACTTTTTCATTTGATTTTGATTTTCTGGTAGCAGTTATAATTTGAAGTTTAATTCTATTTTGTATTTCATTGAGAAATACCAAATTCACAAATTGAAATATCGCAACTGAATTGTGTTGGTGTCTGGAATGGAAAGAAAAATCCAGTGTGTCTGCAGAAATAGCTTGATCCTCTGAGAAGCTGGTGGTACTTTTGCAAATTGGGAGGCTCAATGTAAGCCTCCCAAATCAGGCTTGGGCATCTTCTGTATCTCTCCTGGTCATGCTGCGTGGGAGCTGTAACTTGTGAGTTTTGATGTTTGAACTCTGTAATTCTTGCTTTTAAAACAGGCTTTTTCAGAAAGTACCCTAATAAATAGAATTAGGTTCTTTATTACCTGGCGTCACAAGAAGTAAATCCCATTAGTGTGTTAAATTTGTCCAAGAGAGATTACAGTGGGAATGAGCAGGACAGGTGAGGCAGTACACGATAGAAGGTGTTTAAGCTCTTAATTGTTCTGGATTCCAGTAGTTACAGAAAGAGTCTCCCCTCAAACCTTTCATTAGTTCTGCCAAATGACAGCCCTAGCATTGTTCTTATCCTGTTTCTGTCTTTTGTAGTTCAGTGTTGGACAGAGTTGACCCTTATTTTGGCTTCCTTGAATTTTATCAGATCATTTATCATTGTTTACTATGTGTTTCATTGGATTTGTTCCGGATAAGATCATAATGGATATCTTATACAATCTAAGGGTAAAGCCAAACTAGAAGCAGATGTTTCAAATGATGGTATCTACTGAAACTCTTCAGAATTTACTATTCAGTGATCCCAAAAATCTGAACAGTTTTGAGAAACAAAAGATGTGCTTACTCTGCTGCAGCTAAACTTAATTTCCAAATCTCTTGAGATTAATTGCGAATAGTGCTATGTGAAACAGTTCTGGCAGAAAGCTATGCAAAATTATATAGACCAAACAGTTGTTTCTAGCCTCTTGTAATGTAAAAATTGGGGGGAAATGACATGGTGTCAGAGTAACAGAAAGGCCATTAACCCACACTCCTCCCCCCGTGTCTGAGAGTAAAATTGAGCTTTACAGTTGTTGCTTGCCAGTATTCTAAGGGATAAATGAAAACTACAGGAAGAGAACTTGGAGAAACATGATTTCATTGAAAATTTGGAGTGATACTTTCAGATACGCTAGCAGAGGGAGGCAGTCACTGTGAGATAAAATGAACTGCGCTTTAAATTGTTGATTATTTCAACAGTTTGGAATGTGAATTCTTTCTCTTGAAATATGCATGGGGTTTAAGATGTTCTCTTGTGAGCTATATCACAATGCCTGTGTTGAACTATTATTCTTCATTGGGTTGCCATGCTTCTTAATTTCTGAGCAGGAGAATGTTTCTTTAAAAGCTATCTGCACTGATAGTCCTAATCAATTATTTTTCTTCTTCGCATTGTTTTTTTTTCCACTATTGTTTATTGTGGTTTGTGAAAATATGAAATGGAGTTTATAACAATTTGGCTGCTTGGCTGTGTTGCTTCCGAAGAAATCCTAACCTCTTGTATCAACAATTTCATGTTCATTCTCATTATTAAGCTATGACTTCATCTAAGTAGTTATTTCACTCAAGAGTCACTAAACTCTATCTACTGTAGCCAGTAGTTAGAATAATTACTCTTTTCTTTCATCCTTGACAGCAGCTATGAAAACTGATTTGGTTTACATGCAATATTTACCCAGACTGAAAATATGGAATGTGCTGCTGGTTAAAATAATCTTTTTTTTTTTTTTTTCTGAAATGATGCCATGTGACTGTTGAGTTACTCTGGCTGCATGTCTCTTTCACTGGTGAAGGCTGCACTGGTAAAATATGGTCTTTAGAGGTGCATTCTATAAGGCATTTAAAACTGGCAGCTACTTGTCAAATCTTTATTTAAAAAATGATTCCACCTCTTATTTTTTTTCTTCAGATATTTTTGTCAGACTCCTGTTGCAGGATAGTCTGTGGTATTCAGAGGGATCTTGTGGCCCATCATTTTTAACATCTAATTTTTAAAAATTCTATCAACCAAAATTCTAGAAAAGGATTTGTTCAGTGAATTCAAGTACTGAGTGTTTTGAGTTGCTGGTCTTTTTTATGCTGTGAACATTTGTTCTGTTTAAGATCTTGATGATCCGTATGATCTTTCACATTCTGGAGTGATAGCAGAAAAGCATGCCTTAAAAAATCAGAAGATATGAAATGGGAAATTTTAAGTCTAAATTGATCAGAACTCCACTTAACTAGCAGATTTAATTACAAATCATAAGTGAAAGCTCTGAGAAAGGGTATTATGAAGCTGAGATGCAAAAATTGTTGTTCAGCCTTTGTGTGGAAACTTTTCTAGTACAAAGTTATAAGCTGTAGTTTTAAATCACAATTAAAAGATTTATTTAATATGTAAAAATTTACAGTCAGATGCCACTGTGTGGATACAGTTGAAATCAATTAGGTAAATATGTTGAATTTGCCTTTATATTGAATCACAGGTGAATCTGGATTGGGAAAATCTACATTAATAAACAGCCTCTTCTTGACCGATCTCTACCCAGAAAGGATAATCCCAGGAGCTGCTGGTAAACACACCTTTGTTCTAGTTTCTCTGTTCTCTATGATTTTTGGGAGTTAAATGCTGTTATCTTTGAATTTTAGTAACAGCCAGTAGTGATTTCTAGCTGTAATAATTTCTAATGTATTTCCTGGTACTTGAACAGTTTGATGAATTGGTTCCCTCTGTACCCAGAGTCTTTGTTGTTTAGTCTTCAGGAATATTCATGTTGGCACCTAG
Organism: Syrrhaptes paradoxus; assembly: GCA_013400615.1. Classification (NCBI taxonomy): domain Eukaryota; kingdom Metazoa; phylum Chordata; class Aves; order Pterocliformes; family Pteroclidae; genus Syrrhaptes; species Syrrhaptes paradoxus. The sequence continues at coordinate 22,493 of VZTO01011731.1, forward strand.
AAAGTTGATCTCTTATTTAAAAAAAATGTTGTTGTGTCACAGCAAGATAAACAGTCAACTGAAACAATCAGAAACATTATTGAATTTCTAATCTATTGCAGTTCTACACATATGCATTGTTTACGCCTGCTTGGACTTGCACCTTGGTTCCTTTGCTTTGGATTGATATTTAGTGAATGTGAAGTTCACCTGCTTTTCTTGTTCATTCCCTTGTCCCTTTTTTATTCTGTTAGTCAAGGCATACAATAATCCAATGAAAGGGAATATTGTAGGAAGATAGAGGAAGATGCTTTTTTTCCCCTCTTTACTAACTGTTAGATGACTTGCTTTAATAATTTTTCAGGTTACTTATCACTTTCAACCTTAGGGAAAAAATCCATTACATATAGTTTAGTATTGTTCTCCAAATTGCTGCTTATCTACATTTTTTTCTCGGTCCCTTTTGCTTCAGTTTTTAGATTATATATATCTCAAAACTACATTGTCTTATAAATTCCATTCTGAAAGATCAAGTTTGTTGTCTTTTAGAGAAGATTGAACGCACTGTGCAGATTGAAGCCTCAACAGTTGAAATTGAAGAGAGGGGTGTGAAACTACGTCTGACAGTTGTAGATACACCGGGATATGGGGATGCTATCAACTGTCGGGACTGGTACGTACACAGAGTGTATATTGGTCAATGTATGAAGATTGACATCCATTTCATATTTGTTCTGGGACTGGGGGAATAAGTAAATTTTGGGACACAGCTATTTTTATTTATTGTTTTTGTTAGCTAACTTAATAAACCTTGGGAGAGTTTTAAGTGAACAGTGCCCTTGACTTTTTTAATAGTCGGAAAGCAACAGAACCATTGGGACTCAAGAAATTCAACAATGCCCCAAGAAAATAATTCATCTAGTCTTTAGTGCAAGTAGAAATCCACCTTTAGATTTTGTCCACATTCATTTGTTTTCAGATTCTGCATTTTCATCATCTTTGGGTTTGATTGTTTGGGTTTTTTGAGAAATTTACATTATAACAAGTACTGAGAAGTAATCTTGAGATCAATGGCAATCAGTTTTGAATGGTAATCCCTCTTCCCACATCTCTCAAGCCCCTGAACCTCAAGGCAGAGACCGGGGAAATGAAGTCCTTCCCATAATAAGTGAAGATCAGGTTTGAGACCACCTGAGGGACTTCATAAATCTGTGGGACCAGACAAGATGCATCCTATCTTGTTGGGTTATCTATGGCAGGTGTAGTTGCCAAGCCATTTTCCACCATATTTCAAAAGTCGCGGTAATCAGGCGAAGTACCCAGTGACTGGAAAAAGGGAAACATCACACCTGTTTTTTAAAAAGGGTAAGATGGAGGACCCTGGGAACAGCTGACCAGGCAGCCTCACCTCTGGAAGATATCCTGGAAGATATGCTGAAATGTATGGAAGACAGGGAGGTGATTAGGCACAGCCAATGTTGCTTCACCAAGGGCAAATCGTCAGGTTGCCCAGGGCAGGGCCTGTAGTAACAGGGCAAGGGGCAAAGGTCTTAAACTGAAAGAGGGTGGATTGAGGTAGGACATAAGGAAGAAGTTTGTAACAGTGAAGGTGGTGAGGCAGTGGCCCAGGTTGCCCAGGGAAGCTGTGGATGCCCCATCCCTGGAGGTTGGACGGGGTTTTGAGCAACCTGGGCTAGAGGGAGGTGTCCCTGCTGGTGGCAAGGGGTTGGAACTAGGTGATCTGTAAGGTCCCTTCCAACCCAAACCATTCTGTGATTTTAAATAAATTTGTAACAAAAAGCTTAGATTATCTTGAGCATGTGTTAATTAGTACTAGTCAGAAGATCAATACCAACCCAAGAGAAATTTCCTGTAGAGGTTAAGATGTGTGTTATATGTATGTATATTTTATCATAATATAGAAAAAAGTGTGCATTGTAGTTTGTTATTCTGGAAATCAATTAAAATTTTAAGATATGTGCTCTTCTACTCTTACAGTCTTACATCATCAGTAAATTAACTTTTGTCCATTGGCAGGTTGGTTCATCATTAGGATGTTTTAATATTACCAATGAAACATCACTAAAATTATTGATTATTTGGGAACGAGCATGATTTCTTGAATCCATGTTTGTTTTACAGTTTTAAGACCATAATCTCTTACATTGATGAGCAGTTTGAGCGATATCTGCATGATGAGAGTGGTTTGAACAGAAGACATATCATAGATAACCGGGTTCATTGCTGCTTCTATTTCATTTCACCATTTGGTCATGGGTAGGTGTTTCTCTGTCATTTCCTTTTTTAAGTTATTTTAATTCAAGGGGTTGGTTTTTGCCTGTTGACTTAAATTTTCAGAAGCAGATTGCCATTGCTTAAGGAAGTACTAGAACTGCTGGAATTAATTGGGTGTGTTCTTTCTTTGTAAGGAGAGAAATCTACGTTGGTATGAAAAGAAATTGTTAGTTTAGATTAAAAATAAATTGAACTTTTTCCGTATTTTAATTTTAGCCTTAAGCCTCTGGATATTGAGTTTATGAAGGCCATACACAACAAAGTCAATATTGTACCTGTGATTGCAAAAGCTGATACGCTTTCTCTGAAAGAGCGAGAAAGACTAAAGAAACGGGTAAGTGTTTTTCTCATTGTCAGAAAAACGTTGTACTTTGGTTATAGCAGCATGGCCGCTGAAGAGAGGGGTGTCCTTGTTCAGCCTTACTCTATCCTAGCCAAGAAAAATGGAACCTCACGCACAGTGTGACATTATTCAGTATGTAGACTGATGTCTTGTAAATTGTTTTATGTATTTAACTGAGAAATTGTCTCTAAAATGTTGCCTGTGAAATGGCGGATTGGCTACAATTACATTATGAGTGAATTTTGAAACTTTGGAAAATATTTAAATGCATTTGTTAACAGTAGTTGTTCCCTTACCTGTTTAATTAGTCCCAAAGCAGAGACAGTATCTGTGTCTATAATGTACGTATATTTTTTTTTACCCAGTCAGAATTCTGATTATTGAAATCTTTTTCAGAAATTTTTCTGGTTTTCTTCCCCTACATCACCCTCTTCTAACATATTTAATGAGAACTGTGAAGTTTAGGAAGAAGTGTTAGAATTAACTCGCCAGAAGGCACACTTGATCCAGTCTTAGCTGTTACATTGAAAACAATCCATAATTTTTTTCAGTTATTCTGAAAATCCTTATAGTTCTCTTATCCATCTTGCAAAAAAAGTAGAGAAGTATACTTTACTTTGATATATGTATTGAGATAGAATTCTGCAGAAATAATTTTTTTTTTTAATGAGCAGAATTTGGGTTTATGGCAAATGGATCTCAGCTGCAGATGCCTTTCTTAGCAGTCTTGAAGACAGAAAAAAGTATTTGTCATGTCTGTAGTTCAGTTCAGTTTTTAACACTCCCCCCTCTATCCCCCCAAATAGTAATTCAGAGGCAAGAGCAAGGGATTTAGGCTGTTCAAGCAATTATGACCTCTGAGTCAATGCTTTATAACTAAAAAAAAAAATCACCAAGGTTTAAAAACTCAATTTCTTATGTGTAGTTCACAGAGGACAGTGTTTATTTGAACACTGTTGTTTGTCTGAAAGTCTGTGGCAAGTAGGTGTTGAGTATTATGAAGAAATATGGTGTTTGAAAACAGATGCTTGCCAAGTAATTTGGATCAGTAAGATAGGCCCAAATTTCTCAAGAGATTGTGTGTAACTGATGAAGCAATTTTACCTTCAGATTTCAAAGTACTGACTACATATATATTACATCCATTTCTTATATTGTAAATCTCAGATTCTGGATGAAATAGAAGAGCATGGCATCAAGATTTATCACCTGCCTGATGCGGAATCAGATGAGGATGAAGATTTTAAAGAGCAGACGAGACTCCTGAAGGTATGGCTGGCTTCGTAGGTTCCATATGCAGATGATATACTGTATCTTTTCAGACTGCTCAGGTGGCTTTAAAACAAGATCCATATTGTGAGATGTGATGAGACCTCGAGTGAGTCACTGTGTCTCTGTGCCCAGGCTTCCCTATCTGGAAGATGGCCGTAACAATGACTTTTTTTTTTCCCCACACCTTCAAATTAAAAGCATTACAAACTTATTACCATAATATGCAGTGCTGAGTGGAACGAGGGTTATTCTTGGAATTGTTTGTTCTGGTTCATTATTAGTAATTTTTGCATTTTTGGCTTTCAGGCCAGCATTCCATTTTGTGTAGTAGGATCCAATCAACTCATTGAAGCCAAAGGTAAAAAAGTTAGAGGTCGACTCTACCCATGGGGTGTAGTTGAAGTGGAGAATCCAGAACATAATGACTTCCTGAAACTGAGGACCATGTTAATGTAAGTTAGACACTTCCAATTAAATGGTAGTTTAAAAAATCACCAGGAAGATACTCAGACACTGTAATGGGGGTTTGGAGCGGTTCTGAAATCCTTGGAGACATTCAGAATTTGTCTGGAGAAGGCCGTGAGCAACCTTGACCTCAGTGGCCTAGGCCTAGGCAGGGACTGGACTGCATAGGCTCCACAGGTTCTGTCCAATCTGACTTACTCAGTGATTCTGTGAACAATCTGTGAAAATGTTGTTGATCATATTGCTGTATTGCTATTCAGATCCTCAAGAACTTAGAACAGGTTGCTTTGCACCTTGTGCTTACTTAAATGTATCTATGTGTAGGTATATGTCTGCAAAGGAGTAGACTTCCAAAGTCCACTGGTTGATTTTTTTGAGGCTTTGTGACTCTGGTGCCCTTCCCAGCACTGCTTCATCAAATGTCTTACCAAGGAAGAGAGCTTACGTCAGGGCTGCCTCAAGGTCTGAGGTGGTCTCTCTCTGTGTCTTTATCACACCAATATAACTTAAATTATCTTTTAAACTAGCTTGTTAAATGGGTGTACATGCTGAACACACTGACCCAACATGTGAATGTGAGAGTTGGTTATGCAAGCTGATGTGGCACTAGTATGTTTTATCTGTTAATTATGTTTCTTCTTCCAGCACCCATATGCAAGATCTTCAGGAGGTGACTCAGGATCTTCACTACGAGAACTTCCGCTCTGAGAGGCTCAAACGAGGCGGCAGGTGGACATCTTATGGTTACATGCTCTTTCTTCCTCTTGTCAATTTACTTTTTGTTCTGTCTCTCCTACCATTTCAGTGCTAGGATTTGGTAGCTCCAGTCAGCGCCAAGTTCAGTCACACAGCTTACACTGAGTGTAAGAAAAAGTATTCTGTAAATCTGAAGAGATAGTTCTGTCGTTAAAAGGGTATTGTTAGATCTCTGCTTTGTTTTAAGGCTTGAACACATTTGGATTGGAACGTTTGAGGAAAGTAGGGCAGATGTATATGATAAATGTTGTCTTAAAAAAATCTGCAAGTTAGGTCAGTGCCAATATGTTAAGAAAAGGGTTCTTTTCAGAATTAAATACTGGAATATTTGGACTGTGTCTTTAAAAAGAGAAGCTCAAGTCCCTCTGCAGTGCTTTATTAAACATGGTATAAATTAATTTTCTTTGCACAGCAGTTACAGGATAATGTCTTTCAACCCTATTTTGAGCTGTGGTGGGTAGGGCACAGCTTTCCTGCTAAGAGAGACAGGCAAAACACCCCATTTTTAACTAAAATAGCAGGGTTTGTAAAGTTGAGTTTGTGAGTTCTTATTGACAACTGGGTGTTTCCTGTTTTAGGTTTTTCAGTTGCTTCTCTTATTTCAACCACTAGAGGGTTTCATAATTGCACATTTCAGTGGGTTTGATAGATTTTGCAAAGCTTTTTCCATCATGCTGTTGACGTAGGTTTTGTCATGTGTTTGGTCAGTTTTCAGGAAAAGGACTGTGTCTCTGCCTTTAGCATTGACTACAAGTCCAGTTTTCTCTTCAGGCAAGATGACACGCTCTTACACCCTGACTTTTAGATCCTGTCTTCTGAAGTTCAAGCTAAAAAAAAATATATGTCCATATTTTTGCCAAGTTCTGGTGCCTGTTTCCAACAGGAATGTACAAAAGTCTTAAAAGTTATGTAACCTAAGGTTATGCAGAGTTAAAATCACGTTTATCAATTTTTAGAAGATTTAAAGTTACCCCTGCCAAGGGCCTGTGTCAGTAAGTTGCTGTTAAGTTGGGGTATCTTTCTTTGTGAAACTAAACCATGTTTTTGTATCTTGTTTAGTTAGGCGGCCTCTATATCTTTGTTTTCATGTTTGTGAAGTGGTGCTAGAATGTAGTTAAACAAGGGTAGTTTGCTTGTTAGGTTATTTCGAACTTGCAACCCCCCCACTGGCAGTGGGGTACTCAAATTGCAATCAGTTAAGATAATGTTATGCTCAGGTAAACTGCCATACATGAATACTGTTCAGAAATAATTTCAATTGATATCTACATGTGAACATCCATCATGTTATAAAGTCATAGCCAGAACGGTTTATACTTGTTCTGGGCATAACTTTATGAAGGAGTAGGGGATAAACTGATGCCTTAATAATTTTAAAATTAAAATGTTAATTGCAGCTATGCGGAGATCATGTTTCAATGAAATTTGATTGTCTTATGAACTCTTGACAGATAAGATGTGTTCTAAGAGTCTTGACTTTGTCGACAAAGCATTCTCTGGAAGTTCAAAATCCGGACTGTATGCATGTTATTGAACAATATTCGTCTTATTTCAGGAAAATAGAAGATGAAGAAGTAAATAAAGACCAGATTCTGCTTGAAAAAGAAGCTGAAGTAAGATGACAGAACTCTGTACTCTTGTGATGGGGGAATTTTTATTGTATCTACTTTAGGTCAAATGATTTAGATGATCTTGGTAAATTGTAAGACAGAAATTGCTAATACAAAGGTATTCAAGGTGCAGCAGCAAAACAGAATGCAGAGAGGTGTGGAGGAGTCTCAGGATACTGATTTATTGGGACAAGTGGAACCTGGTGAAGTGCCTGACTCCACTGTACTAATGGGCAATGGAGGTATTGCACATCGTATGGGGAGGGAGAGCCGTCCTCATGTGTGTAGAGGTTCTAAAGTTACTAATTGCAGACTGGGAAAAGGTCAGTTCGGCTCTGCAGCAAAGGAGGGAACAATGGCAGGAGTTGGCACGAATAAAGAATGGAACGGAAATGTTCGTTCTGCCACTATGATAAATCCATAATGCATAGCTCTAGCACTGTTTTCATTGTCTCCCTAATCCAAAAAGGATATAGTCAAGACTAGAAAAAGTACAGTGAATAGCAAAAAGTGGGCAGAAAGGCTGAATTGGATGTCGGAAGCAGGTGTTGTACAAGGGAGGTTAGGTTAGTGTTCTTGTTGGGAAGTAGATGACAGAGGGGAAGTACATAGTAAGGGACTTACCAGATCGTAGATGGCAGGATGAAAGGGAATCTACTCTACAGGAAATAAGTGGCACTTAATGAGATCAATAGATGTCTGAATTAAAATTTTAAAAATACTTTAGTCTGTAAGTTGTGGAAATCATTATAATGGAATTTTGTGCATAGTGAGAATGCAGATAAGCTCAAAAATGCTGAGAGACTGGAGAGTTTTACTTTCTCCATGAATGTGCTCACTAAACACAAAGGTAGGATGTTTTGGGTTAAGAGGTGCAGAATTGACAGATTTCTGGAATTTGAGAGCATGTGTCAGGAAATACTGGGAGTGTGCACCTGTCTGAGTTAGATGGATTTTGTGGTCTGCCCTAGCACAAGCAGGTACTCAGTCTTCTAGTAGTCTTAGTGGCTACCCAAGTCCCAAAAGATAATTAGAGTAAAAATGAAAAGGGTCATTGTTTCAAGGAATATGAAAAAAGAATAGTGTAACCGTGTCACAGTTTTAACTTTTCATTGTTAAGCTTAATGGCTTAGTTTGAGTTGAAGGTGTGGGTGCACAAAGGCAAAGACACCCAGAAATATTTCAGTAGTGAGGTTGACTTCCCACCTGTCAGAATTGGGTACAATAAAAGAATTTTAAGTATTGTACCTGCAACATGGCTGAATTGTTCTTAATAGCTGAGGTACATGATTATTCTGTTTAAATGTTGTGGTGCTCTAAAACCGAGTTTCACCCATTTTCAGTAGTGCTTATGTCTCCTTGGGTGTTTGCCTGTAACACTTGCTTCCACTGAGTCATCACTAACAAAGGAATTGGGAAGTAATCCTGACAATTTTTTTTAGTGATAGATACAGGTATAGTTTGGAGGGACATAAAGAAGCTTTAGTAACTGTAAGTGTTTGTTCAGCACTTCAGCACCATTGTTTTTATGAATTTGACTTCAGAGGAAGCAGAGATTTCCATATAGAGATGCTTAAAAATCTCATCCCAAATCACAATAATAAACCTGCTTATTTCAGTCAGTAAATTTCCAGCCTCTTAAGGGATGAAGTTGAGCAGTAGAAGAAGATGCCGTAACCTGAGATCGTTGCCTATTGGATAAAGATAATGCAGATATGTGTTCCTCTTTAATATGATTAATTAATAGTGTGTTGGCAGTGAAGAATCATATTCTGAGGTGAGATCAGGCTAAAGGATTCTTCTGTGCTATTTTTCCAGCTTCGTCGCATGCAGGAGATGATTGCGAGAATGCAGGCACAGATGCAGATGCAGATGCAAAGTGGAGAAGGAGATAGCACTGCAGTTCATGGACACCATGTGTAAAGTCTTTGGTAAGATGTTCAAATAGCCCCTTAAAGGGTTTTTCTTTTAACTGCTCATTATTGTGGTTGGGATTAAGAAGTTTTAGAAAAATGTTTACAAGATGGGTTTGCATAGGTTTCAATCTTGATTTTTAAGCTTTAACTGCTATCTGTGAAGTGAAATGGCTTGGAGACAAACAGAGTGTGTATGTGTATATTCAAAATTTCCAGAAAATCAGTACAATATATGCTAGCAAGAATCATGGAAGGGATCTTTGAAATTGTGTAAACAGATGTTTCTCAAACTCATGATGAAGTCATTGTTTCATTGTGACTTAAAATGTCTGCAGTTTTTTCGGGTTTCTAACTGTAAGACGATAGATGAACTTAAATTGTATTTTTCTCTCTTGTTTTCAGATTACTCTATACCCTGACTTAAAGAAGACCTTTTGGAGTTGAGTTAGGGTGGTGTTACACCAGAAAGGATGCCTTCTGTTCAACATGTGACTTGCAGTTTGATTTAGAGTTTAACGTGGAAATGCATTGTGCTAACTCTTGTGATAGGTATTTCATAACATGTAGTCAGCCGGTATTTTATATATTGTACACATTTGACTTTGTTTTTGTTTCGTAATTCTTATATTTAGCTTATTTTCAGTTTCCCATTGTATTAGGGATACAAAATAGATGAAACTTTTCTAGCCTGTGGCGTTAGATATTTTTTTTTAATATGTTTTATTAGCTCCCTGCTTTTAACTTTGTATTACATTTAGAAATAAACAGCTGTCAGTGATACCTTGTTCAGTGGCATGTAATAGTCACCTCACTAGGGATGCCTGCAAGGTTATTTTTATATTTGTTGCAGTGTTTACAGGTGTGTGTCTGAGACCATCAGCCCTTTTCCTGTCTCTGCTCAGTGCAGATGCTTTCCTTGGCCTCTGCAAGTATCAAATTAAAATTCAAGCATGCCTTGTGTCTTAACAAAGGAATAAGAAGAAATGCCTCTTTAAGAGGCGTATTGTATATGACAGGCATTATTTCCTGCAGCTTTAACCCTGAGGGACTTCTTTATTTTTTGCCTAAGCCTTTTACTCTATTGCAGATAATTTTTAAAAGAGTTTCTTGTAGGTCAGCACAAATCAGTCCTGCTATTTTGTGGCATTACTGTAGCCAAATAAACTTGAATAATGCTGATATTGTTAAATGAGGTAAACCCCAAAGAATAGTTTTCTATGCATGGGTGTTTCCTATATCCAAATGCATAAGAAATTCTATAATTCCTAATGAGTATTTTCATACTATTTTTAGGGCATTGCAAACTGTTAATTGTAGTATAAAATATATACTAGCACACTTCTCTTTTTTTAAAGTGAGCTGTGCCTGACAGGATCGATGCAAACTGTATTTTAAGGTCTTGCTCCAAGACAGAGTTAGCAGTATTACTCCGGAAGTGACTCTGGTAAGTTAAAGTTTTTTGGTTTTTTAGGCCAAGGTCACTTTCCTTAACACTGATAGTAAGGGAGACTGGTTTTTAGCTTGGCTGGACTTCTGCTATGTCTCATGTCTGGTATTGTATTGGCAGTACATCACAACAGCTACATCAGTGGTAGGTGACAGGGTAAGCAGTAATACACCGTGGTTGGTTTTTCTACTCCTGATAAAGCTAGCAATCAGATTTCCTAATCTGATCTGTTACAAAATGTTGTTATCTGAACAGCTAATGAACAGATAGAATTGCAACTTTTTTCTCTTCTTTGAGCTCAGGTGCAGCTGTGACTTTTAATTGACTTGAATTTTTTTTAATGTTTCTTTGAAAAATTAATAGAATTTCTACAGCTAATGTATCATTCCAGTGGTACTTAAGTGGCTAGATTAAATATAAACCTGCTAAGCGAGCGAAATTTTTACCTGCCTGAAACTACTGTTTATGAATTGTTTTGTATTTGAATCTTTCTAAAAATGTGAAGTAAAATCCTGCATTGTAGCCTTTGCTGGGGAGTTCCAGTTTCCTTCTCAAAAACAATTACCATCAAAGTTTTGAACAACTCATCTGACCTTCCCTAACCTTGACAAAAGGAAAAATGAAAACGTTTTGTATGTTGACATGCACGGAAGTGTTAAGTTCTATTTTGTCAAATATTTACATGTAAGACTGAGATGGAAGAACATGCACTTGTTCTTGTCTTGCTTTTTCAAAAGAAACAAATTACTGTGGCAGTATTGTCAGAAAACACTCCACAACACCTTATTTATTTCTAAATCTTTGGATATATTTTTGTGAATCAGTTGTCACAAATTTACTAGAAGAACTTACTATAAACTTAAGTCATCGAATACTTTGTGAAGTCCCATGCTGTTCTTCAGTTGCTGCAAATCTGATTTGGTTCGTTTTTTGGTTTTTGGTGGGGTTTTTTTTGATAGTGCAGCATTTGTCTACTTTTAAGCTATTTGTCTGGTATCTGTCTGTTAAATGTTGTGAACACAGCGTGCTTCAGATGCTGTCTGCTTTGGCAAGGAGAGCAACTTGGACGTTTGTGTTTTCACCCATAAGCTTGGTAGGGTATGGCGAGCTGCAATAGTACTATGAACCTGTACTTGAAGAAAAACTATGAAATCAGAGATGTATGCAGAGGGGGACTGGTTGTGCATGTAAGTCTCTGTGTATGTTGGTTTGATAGTTTTTTTCCTGTATTTTCTAACATGGGAACAAATGCAGATTGTCCACCTAGCGCTGTTTGGTCACTACCTGTGGAATTATTTTAGGCAATATCTCGTTCTTTGAAATATCATATATCTGTTACAATATTTGATCAGGATAAGATAGGCTGTTTGATTCTTAGGCAAGTAATTTTTGATCTACAGATTCTAGCAGAAATATTTTTGTATGTTTGTTTTGTTTTTAATAGGAAAAAGCAGCTTTATGGCACTTGCCATTTTAACTGAAATACTTAAGGCAGCTAATTGCTGCTTCTGCCCAAGTTTTTGGGGCAATCGTTCATAGTGTGCCTGATGTCTCTGAAGGTCTATTTCCCCTTCACTTTTCTTGTGATGGTCTTGCAATTAATGGTTTCGTGGTAAGACATGAAAAGTGAGACTACCTTTCTCAGATTCTGTTACAGACAAACTCAACTACTGGTTGAAGAAAGACTCGGAGACAAAAGGAAGATGTTTGGTGGCTTGCTGAACTGGCCACAGTTCTTTTTCTGTTACAGCATTGTTACGGTTTTTATTTCAGGAGTCAAAATACTTTTGAATTTGTAGAGCTTTATAGTTGGTAGCAAAAATGACTTGCTCTTGGTACAGAAATCTGTTATATTTTATGTACTGCCATTAGCCAAAACTGTAATAAAAAATGATAAAATATGCTATTGTTACAGTTCTTTATTATAATCAACCCTGGCGATATTAATTTGTTTGTGGTGATGTGTTTTACATATCAAGGGGAAATGCAGATGTGGTCGAAAGAGAAGACATTGATGAACCTGTATAAAATCTGGTCGTTAAGTACTGTATGCTCCAGTGTATCGGGACAGTGCATTTCCCTGTGGGTGTTCCCAGAGCTCCCAAAGTCCTGCCTATGGCATCTTGCTTTTTCAGCAGCTCTTGCCAAACTTGGTGGCCTTTAATTATTATATTAGCATAGAATGAAGCTACTTATTGTGAGGTGGTGCTGTAAGTGTTAGGGTTCATTGTTTTCTCCAGTGTGCTCCATCTCTGGAGAGGCTGAAAAGTTGTTTGATCTTTGTTCTAGATATTCCAAAATAATTTAGGGTTCATGCTTCTGTGACACACCTTCAATGAACCCTATGGCTGTTACAGATTAAGAGCACCAGGCTGTGTCCTTGTTTTTTGGGTTCCTGAGCTGACTGTTAATACCAGAGGATTTTACAGGAGTGCTTCAGGTTTGGAATGTGTCGCTTTTGCACGTGCCCTGGTCTGAACAGCTCTCTTTGGGTTGCTGCATTGGATTGTTTTGCATTGCTGGGGGCACGCATGATGCAGTCAGACCACTCCACAGGGATAAAACTTGTGCATGTTGTGACCCTTCATGTATGGTTTTAAAGTATGTTTATGTTTAATTTATCTGAAGTGTTTAGTGTGGAACTGGTACATTAAAGGAAGATTCATCTTGAGGCTATAGTGAGAGGGGAGGTGAGGAAGCATCCTGAATGTGTCAGACCTACTTCTTGAAAGATGACTTTTTGTGTGTACTGATGGTATTTTTTTCATGATTGCTGCAGTGGAAAGAAAGGTTTCATTTGGGTGATTAAAACACTTCATAATTAAACTTGCTGTAGAGCTTTTCCCACAAGCAACAATTCCGGAGTGCATTTCTCAGGAGTGCTGAAGTGAACGGTTCTGCTAACAGTTTGTCTTAGAGCCCTGTTCCTGCCAGATCTGTCACCTCTTTCTGGAGATGCTTGATAGTGGCTCTGGGCTGCAGTACATCTGATTCGTTTGGACAGCCCAGGAGGCCAAAGGGTGGTAGTGCAGCCGGTTTACCAGCGAGACAGGTTATTTTCTCTGTGCTGGAGCAGCTGTTGCTCTTGTGTCCTTATTTTGGGTTTGCATGGCAAGGTTTTGGTCGCAGGGGGCTATAAGGGTGGCTTCTGTAAGAAGCTGCTAGAAGCTTCGCCTGTGTCCGACCAAGCCAATGCCAGCTGGCCACAAGCTGGACCCACCGCTGACCAAAGCTGAGCCCGTCAGCAACGGCGGTACCGCCTCTGCGATAACGTGTTTAAGAAGGGGAAAAAACCTGCATTGGAAGAGCAGCCAGAGGAGAGCAGTGAGAATGTGTGAGAGAAACAACTCTGCAGACACCAAGGTCAGTGAAGAAGGAGGGCAGGAGGTGCTCCAGGCGCTGGAGCAGAGAGATTCCCCTGCAGCCCATGGTCAGGGTAACGGTGGAGCGGATTTCCACCNCGGTACCACCTCTGCGATAACGTGTTTAAGAAGGGGAAAAAAACCTGCATTGGAAGAGCAGCCAGAGGAGAGGAGTGAGAATGTGTGAGAGAAACAACTCTGCAGACACCAAGGTCAGTGAAGAAGGAGGGCAGGAGGTGCTCCAGGCGCTGGAGCAGAGAGATTCCCCTGCAGCCCATGGTCAGGGTAACGGTGGAGCGGATTTCCACCTGCAGCCATCCCGGACCCTGTGCTGGAGCAGGTAGATGCCTGAAGGAGGCTGTGACCCTGTGGGAAGCCCACACTGGAGCAGGTTTGTTGGCAGGACTTGTGACCCCACAGGGGACACGTGCTGGAGCGGTCTGTTCCTGAAGTACTGCACCCCATGGAAGGGACCCGCGCTGGAGCAGCTTGTGAAGAACTGCAGCCCGTGGGAAGGGCTCATGTTGGAGAAGTTCGTAGAGGGCTGTCTCCCATGGGAGGGACCCCAGGCTGGAGAAGAGGAAGAGAACATGAAGGAAGAACAGCAGAAACGGTGTGTGATGAACTCACCACACCCCCCATTCCCCATCCCCCTGCGCTGCTGGGAGGGAGAAGGCAGAGAATTCAGGAGCCAAGTTAAGCCTGGGAAGAAGGGAGGGGTGAGGGAAGGTGATTTAAGATTTGGTTTTATTTCTCATTACCCTACTCTGATTTGATGGGCAATAAATTAAACTGTTTTCCTGAGGTTGAGTCCGTTCTGCCCATAATGAGTGATCTCTCTGTCCTTATCTCGACCCACAAGCCTTTTGTTATATTTTCTCTCCCCTGTCCAGCTGAGGAGGGGATTGGCAGAGCATCTTTGGGGGTACCAGGTGTCCAGCCAGGGTCACCCCACCACAGTTCTGGACTGGCTTTGTTCTGCATGCACCAGAGCATCCCTGCAGACTGCACAGAGCCCAGCCCCTGTGCTCTGTGTGTCCTTCAATACAAAGATTTGAATGATGCTGAAATCAGGCTGCTGTCACACAGGGCATGTGCAGTAGAGTCAGATTTGGTGTCATTCTGGGTCAAGTCCAGAAATGGGGAATGAAGGGAGTATGAGGAGGAGGAAAAAGTTTGTCTAAGGAGTGGTTTGTTGGCAGCACAGCCCAGACATGATGGGATTGCCCAGGTCTGGCTCCCAGCCACGACAGGGTGTGTCGAGGTTTCAGGTGCGTCGTGGAGTTCCTACAGCATTTAGCAAGGCAAGATCTTTTGGTGGAGCTCTTAAGTTTGCAAGTTTAGTTTCGGTTGCTGGAGATGCAGGAGCCAAATGAAGCTCCCATCCACCCCCGGGAAGCAGAGCCTGTAAATCTAGCAAGGCAGAGCTCTCACATGGAGAGCAACATGTTTTTTGGAAACTACCTCTGGCTAGAGCAGAGGCGGCCATGTAGCCAGCCTGTTTGGTTGTAAGAAATGGGTCTCACAAAGTGAGAAGTGCAGTGCTTTGATTGCTGTGGGAAAGGCTGAGCTCCTGGATAGGAAAAGAATGCAGAGAGCTACTAACTCTGGCAAGCTTGGCACATACTCCTGCTTGCTTGGTTTGAAACCCAATATATATATAAATACATAAATATCATATCAATTGTTTTGCAGGACTGATGCAGACAATTGTTTATGCTGAAGTCTCGGCCCTCCTTGGATCCTCAGCTTTGCACATATCTTCTGCAGTGATGTAACCAGGGCTCGGCGCATCAGATTTACGGTATGGCTGTGTGCCAAGAGGGGTCCCAGCTGCCAGATACAAATTTCTGCTCAACCACATAAGTCACGTAAAGGAAGGTACAGGAAAAGGTCAGAGATATTTGAGTTATACGACCTGCCAGCCATTAGCAACTTCACTGTGTTGAGGTAGAGTGTTTAACGTGCCTCAAGCTGGCTGTCCTCCTGGTTTTTATTGAGAAACAAATTGAGGTTGGTGAGGCAAAGAGAAGGAATTGCCTCTTTTTTATAAGCAGAAGCCAAAAATTTGTGGGAAAATTCCCATATAGGAAACAGGGGAGCTTCCCAGTTATGTGAAGATAACTCAAGTGTGTTCTATAGAATGAGTAAATAAACGTCCCCTGGGAGCTAATGCAAAACACTTGTTGAAACAGATACTGTGCTGCTGCAGCAGCATATGTATTAGAAAAAGGGAAAGACACTGACCGTGAAATGCTTTCTTCAGAACATGTCCGCTCCTATGCCTCGTGATTTGCAATTCCCCTGATGTTTTAATGGTTTTGATTCATTTTTACTTTCAAGAAGCCTTCCCATAAGGGAGAGCCTAAAACCTGGGCCAGACTGTTCCTGTGGTGGTACCTGCTCCATGACCGGAGCTTTTTCCCCTGAAGAGAATGTGCGGTTCAGCTCTCCAGGGGTACGTCACTAAAGCAGTTGGTTTGCCGACTAGCACTCTCTTTGGGAAGTTTGTGCCCAAAGCGGGGTTTCAATCTTCCACGCCCAGCAAATAGTCTCAGGCTGCTGACTTCATCTGCTTCAAAATACAGAGAAGCAGCACGGCAGGAGCGGCAGGATGGGCATCTGACAGCTGTACACAGCCCCGGGCTGTGCCCAGTTTCTGCTCTTCAGCATCGGCAGGGAGCTATGGCCTCTGTTTCCTGGCACAAACAGCCGGAAAAATTGGTTTAGGTTTGGGGGCCAAAGGGGGAATCAGACAGTTCACTGGTTTGCTAGCAGGTGACTGTTTGGTTATGGTATTTTTGTAAGGTAGCACAGTTAGTGAGTGTTACTGAAAACCTCACATCAGGTTTGTTTGGCAGTAACATAATTGCCATATCTATCTGGGATCCTTTTTCTTTTTTCTCTGAAGTGTCCTGTCTGGCCACCTTCTCCTTTCTAAATATCAGACTTTTTTTTCAAGCATACATCCTTATTAACGGGGCTTTTGTGTCGCCGAATTAACTGACATTTATTGGCATTTGACCACAACACGTAAAAAGGAGCTGATCTTTCTCTCTTGTTAGAAATTCCAATTTTGGGGGAGTGATGGTTTCTGTTTGGTGGAGTCTTGTTTTTACCCCCCCCTCCCAAATCACTTGCATAAGTTTTTGATGTAGATCTTTGAAGCACTGTACAAGTTGTGACTGGATGGAACCCTCGTACGATTCCTCTGAGGTAACAAATACTCACCAGGTTTTACGGACAGGGAAATTGGATGAACCTCAATGAGAGGTTAAAAAAAAAAAAAAAAGTGGGGGGAGGTTTCTGACACTCCCAGTTGTACCAAGGTTTCTTTAGTCTGTGCTTGGTTAACCTCACTCGGTAGGTTTTGTTGAATTAAAAAAGAGAAATAAGTTGCATCATTGTAGAAGAGACTGTTTCAAATCTGCTTAATGTTTAGGCTGTTACAAAGAACTACCATCGATTGAAAAACCTTAGGATTCATTTTAAAGCAAATTTAGGGCAATTCTGGGGCTATTTCTGCTCTTCTGCAATAGGATGGACTTACCGCATGAGGGCAATATGCGATTGGGCTGGGTCTGTTTTCACAGCTGTAAGAAAATCGGAGGCCCAGTTGGCTGTTTGTGCCCGGACTTTTGTTTCGGTGTACGGGGCTCAGCAGCTGTATTTCTTTGTAGTTTGTGTACGGTCTTGCTTTTTGTGCTGTGGATTCAGAATTGCTGCTGGCTATAGACTGAACCTCCTGGGGAGGAAGAACGTGTTTGGACAAGTGCAGTAATCGGACTGAAAGAAGTTGCAGAGCAAGTGCCTGCGTGTGCACGCGCAGGTACAAACATTTGCTGGGCTTCGTTTGTTTGTTATAATTGCCACTTTCACCATGAGAACTTAAAATACAGATGTGATTATGAAAGTCAGAGTCGGTGATTGCAAAAAAAGGATTGCATCCACTCATTTTTTGTTTAGCAGACTAGCAGAAGTTTTTTTTTTTTCTTGTGCGTAAGTGCCCATGCCTGTTCTAAAGAATCGTTTAATATTGAAGGTTTAATTCGAGGTCATAGTCTGTGGCTAGCAGACTGTGCAGTTTATAAAGGACAATGTCATGTGTCAATACGATGTGTGTAGAAGGGCTCCTGAAACATGCCCTGAAGGGGAGCAACCTGAAAAGCCCAAAGGATGACCCCTCTGAGAAGTGCTAAGGGATGATTGGGGTGGAGGGGGATAGAAGAAGTTAAGATGGGAAGTGGAACCTCCTCCCCCAGAGTCTACAAAATTCTGTAGGATGGAAATGGGTTTCTCTATTTGGTTAAGCGAGATGACGCTAATGATGAGTACTTTTGACATTCTGTCCCTGCCAGTAAAACAGGATGTGTTCTGCCAGTTTGTGAAGTATCTTCATTTGTTACTGAAGAACAGCATTCCTCCTGTGCCTCCAGGTCAGTGTTAACAGCAAGAGAGCCTGGTGTCAAGAGTAATTCCTGAAAGTGGCACATACAGGTATGCCTGTGTTATTAATTCTTTGTGCTGATCATGTGGCTCAAATCCCTGGTTATCCAGCAATTCCTGTTCACCTTGGCTTGAGCCCTTTGCTTACGGCAGTCAGTGTATTGACCCAATTCTGTGATTTCACACTCTTCTTCTACATGTTTTCCTCCCATCTGGGGTACAAGTGGGTTGTGAGTCCAGAACATCACCTGACTGTAATTGCTGAAATTGTCTCAGTTTTTGTAGTTGAGAAGTGGTCTGATGCAATTCTGAGCTGTTAGCTGGAGAACTTGTTTATCACCAATGAGACAGGTTGAGGAATGATCCAGCAGTCGCACAGACTGGTCTCTGCTGAGGTGGCTGAGCCAGTGTGGAAGGCAAGCCGGAGAACAGGGCGTGAGACAAGGCACCTGGTCTCCTGGCTGGTTCCGCTGCACAGAGCATTACAAACTGCAAAGTACTCGCCTGAGCTCTTCTGGGATGAAACACTTCCAGATCAGGAATACGACCAGGATTGTTGCTCATTGTCATGACAGCAAACCTAGGATAGGAACACATCTGTGGAAATGAGAATTTTTCCCTTGGTGGAACTCAGAGGTGCTTTACAGCTGGTACTGTGACTTGCTCACCCTCCCCGCTTCTGGGCATGGGGGAGAGTCTCATGAAGAAAGCCATGAGCCCTTGCAGCTGGTCANTGCTTTACAGCTGGTACTGTGACACCAGGTCCTCAAAGGTGATGGGAAAAGAGGGAACATCTCATGAAGAAAGCCATGAGCCCTTGCAGCTGGTCCCAACTGACACTGGGCTTGGGCTTAGGCTCAAGTTAACAATTGTTGAATATCTCCAGATAGTAGTTGATGGGAGAATTGTAGCACAAGGCAGGGCTGTAGCTTGAACCAAAGAAAGACGATGGCAATGAATGGTGGCTTTCAAAGCTCTCTGAACTGCCCACTCCCTGGGGTTCTGGTGCTTTGGCAATGAAATCCACACCAATTCATCGTCACATTGTCAGCCTCGGCATGCCTATGTGCGTTGGTCCCAGTACAACGTGCTAGAGAAGTGACCTGGTGATGTGCACCCTGGTTAAAGGGGGGAAGCATGGTGTAGGTGGTGTAAAACGCTGGCTTAAATGATTGTCACTGTTTCCATTCTCAGCTATACTTGTCTTCTGCTACAGACAGGAGGAGAGACAGAATGTAAGTTTTTGGAATTACTTGCCTTCTTATTATAAGAGAGGAGACTTCTAAGAAACAGACCTTTGTAGTATGTATTTGGAAAATATTTGTTAATGACATTAGAAATGGGCATAATTTTTTCAGTCTGCAGAGTTTCTCTTTCCATGGTGAAGAATTTGAACAGGAAGAAGCTTTTCCAGCTGCTGTTTTTCTTGGCTGGATAAGAAGTCTGCTTTGAAGGATTTCTTCCACCCTCATCCAGAGGGTGATTAAAGAAAAATATGACATCATAGCATAGTAAAAGCGTAGTTCTAATTGTCCCACCCAGGCCAAGAGGAAAACACAGTGTAGATTATCTGTAACATTAGTTGAGTGATTGAGTTACACCTCATTATCAGTTTTAATTGCACAAGGATAAAATTTTACTTTGTCCTGATATTGCATCTTTCCAATAGCAACAGCCAACTTTCACATGTAATCACATTATTATTCTAGCTCTAGTCTCTAAACTTCCTCCTCCTGTAAAGGATTCAAACAAACTGCCTGGATGGGCAGAAAGTTTGCCTTCCTGGTGTAGCTTTACACAACAGCCGCTTGCTCACCCTCCCCGCTTCTGGGCATGGGGGAGAGAATTAAAGGGGGGAAGGGAAAAGAAACTCGTGGATTGAGATAAGAACAATTTAGTAACTAAACTACAATAATATTGGAAATAATAATAATGATGATATAATAGTAATATGTACAAATATACAAATAAGTGACACACAGTGACACTGCTCACCACCCAATGACCAAGTCTCAGTCTGTTCCCAGCTAATGATCCTGGAGCAGGGAGAGTCCCAAAACCGCAATCCTGGAACGGAGATAAGAGTCCAAGGGTCTGGGAGACCAAGAGGTGACTGGGGCAGGGATACGACCCTGGGAGAGGAACCACCTGGAGAGAGAGCCAAGCCAGGGAGAAAGAGCACTGTCTGACAGAGCCTCACCTCTCTCCTGGCCATGCTGGGCAGGGGATGGAACAGACCAGTGGCCACTTTGGGTCTCAGTCCTAAACCTGGGGTCGAATCCTGGGCTGGTCACTGGGGCTGTGCTCCCTCCCAGCTCCTCCTGCCCCTGCAGACACGGGCACAGCAGAGAAGCTGGAAAGTCCTTGACTGTCCTGGCAGCAGCTCTGCCCATCAGTGTGTGATCAGCTTCTGCTCAGCACAAACCCAAACCAGCCTCACACCAGCTGCTGAAGAGAGTGAACTGTGTCCCAGCTGACACCAGGACAGAGTCAGGGCAACTCAGAGGTCTTTGCGGATAGCTGTAAAGAACACATTGCTGATTCTGTGTGTGGTGGGTTAGATAACACATACAGCAGGACTGATCATAGCATCCATTCCCTCTTTCTGGTTTCAAATCCCTTCCCCAAATGCCATGTCTCAAGCAGGTTTGGTGTGTTCCAGTTGCTGACCATTTTTGTAAACGACAGAGCGTGTAGACCAGAGGTCTGGCTTGATTCGACACTTCCCATTTGTACCGTTTGGTTGGGAGCAGGAATTGCATCATCTCCTCACGGGCTTTTCCCTGCTGAACGGCTCAGCGAGCATGGAGGGCAGAGCTGTCATCACCTTCTAGCTGGCAAAAGTGGAGTCTTGTCCTGTCCCTTCTTGTCCCTGCCCCTGCCTGTGGTGGAAGGAACGGCAGATGGCAGGCAGTGCCATGTCCCTTTGTAGCCTGGTCCTGAGCACGTGGGGAGGAGTGTGAAAATGGGTGGTGACCTCTCTAACAGGGAAAAGCCACCTGGTATAGTGACTTGTATGTATGTTGTAGTGACTTGTGTGTATATTATAGTTTTTTTCTAGATCTATATGAGAACACCTGTCCAAGAAAGGGAGCTGCCAGGTACCACCAGCATGGATGGTGGTCTCTGCCCTGAAGGACTGGGGGTGCAGGTACAAGACTCCTCAAGGTGCAGGTTCATGGCAAGTGAACTGATCTCAGAGGAATACCTGTGCATTCTGCTAAACTCCCTGTGCTGGGATCAAAAAAAATTTTTTTTTTTTTGCCTGTGGTGAGTAGAAAGGCTAGAAATGAGCTGCATGTAGAAACAGAGGCACTGGGTATGTGCGCACTTAAACACGCAGAGTCTTTGGTGCCTTTTCATTGCTGGATTGTTTCGGAGCAATAAATTACATGTGCTTTGTGTGAGCAATAAAAGTTAGTGATGTACAGCAAAGTATAACCAACGGGGTGTTGACGCTTCTAGGGACTTTATCTGTAATTATTGCTTCCTCTCTTTGATTGCTGTCGTATGTTGCTTTTAAAGTGATCACATCAGATTTGTTCTCCAACTTAGCAGCAGCTGCTTTTTTGCACAAGAAGATTTTTGTGCTCTTTTTAGATGTTAAAGGAAGTGATTGAAATGAAGATTACTCTGAAGTGTCTGCACTTCCAAGGATGTGGAAGTGCATTAGTGCTTCAGCTGCAAAGAAAATGGACTGCTCCATTTTCATTGCCGATGGAAGTGCAATGCAAACGGTAGGCAAAACAGGATACTGAAACAGCCGTCTCGGTAATGAAAGCGCTTCATTTTACTGGAATCATAAATGTTTTCACGAATGGAGTTATCTCAAATGCTGCATGTACTTTTGCAACTTTCCTAATTTTTTTGTCTGCATGAGATTCTTCAGCTCCATTTCACTTTTTAAGGAGAAGAAATAATGGGACGTATTTTTAAAACCTTACATCTTTTTTCTGTTTAAGAGTTGAGAATGTTGCTAGTCAGGAATTACTCATTACATTTGTGAGTTCCTTCTTTCTGTGGGTGAGAGCGGTGAGGCTGCTCCAGGCTGCAAGGGCTGTTCTGCATGATTGATGTGTTTTGTCGGTAGAAACATCATATGCTATGCTAATATTTTGTTTTTCAAATCGCTGTGAAAAGGTCAAGTTCTCAGATACATGGTGGCTCTTTGCATTTCTTATGCTATTGGCCATCAATCCTTTCCTAGAGGAATCCAAGTATTTCTCTCAGTTCTGTTGCTCTTCTTCCTGAAGAGCAGAATCTAGTGAGACGTGTCCCTCGGGGTGACCAGGGGGTTTGTCAAAGGCAGGACTTTTTGGGAAGTGCTGTTCTGGCTGCCCTGTTATCACTCAGCCTCAGCATCTGCATTTGAGCAGACCGGAATCCAGAAAGCGCAGAGGTCTGTTCAGCCAGAGCCCCGCTCATCTTGACCTGAATTGCCTACAGCGTTGGGTTCTTGTCTGCGTCACCGAGGGACAGGCTTGCTGGCTGGGGAGCCAGGAGGAGGAGGATGTTCTGAGGGTCTTCAGCCCCTCGGGCCAGGGACAGTGCCTGATGCCTCTGTGCTGGATCCCAGCACGTGGGTGCAGCACCCCTGGCCTCTCTCCCGCTCTGTAGTGCTGGGGCCCCCCTACTTAAAACTTGTCTGTACGTGAAAAAATAAGTTAACTAAGCGAAGACCTGCACTGTTCATTATTCAGAGCAAAATGTGTGAGAGGAGTTGCCTGGCTCTGACGGCTGGTTAATGGGAGGGTGTCACCCCTAGAGCAGTGTTCACCTCTGCAAATGGGACTTGTTGGGGCTCTGCGCCCCCAGATTGGGTGCCTGAGGTGCTGGGTGCCTCGGTGTCATTTTGTGTTTCTTTTTTGGGGGGGAGGATGGGGGGACAGCCTCTGTGCTGAGCAAACCGTCCCTCAGCTCCAGCAGGAAAGGATTCTTCTAAAGCTTCCAGCTCCCTCCTCATGCTGGAAAAAATAGTTTGGGGTTTATTTATTTATCTTATTCTATGTAATTTATTTATTTACTCATTTAACAGAAGCTGGGCGTTGCAGGGAAGTGAAGGGCCACGACAGCCCTGCAGGACGGCGCGGGGGGGGGCCGGGGGCAGGATTGGTCCCGCTCCCGGGTCTCTCACCCCTCTCCACACTCCGTGGGTGGGGGGCTGGACTCCCCCGGGGCTCCCGCACCCCGGCACGGCTTCTCCTCCGGTGACAACGTGGGAGGAGCTCTGGAGTAAGACGG